>ML411280.1:112829-170380 GCA_005239525.1 Nicotiana knightiana
GAAAGTCATAACCGAGGGTTTAGAGGTTGGATTAGAGATAACGATACCTCGGGTGCAATCTAAAGTGAACTGTAATGCAATCTAGCTAGCGTAACTTGAGAGAGTGCGTCTAGTAAATTATCATAATTACTTGAGAGAGATTTATGGTAGATGGAGTGTTCATGATTGATAGAAATAATTAATCAAGTTATATTAAATATCCGAGAAGTAAGTTCACCAACGGGGAAACCATAACCTTAGACCTTTATCATAATTGTTTACAGCACATTGTTAGTAATTATTAATTATTATTATTGTCAGTAGAATTAGCAAAACATCATCAATTTATATTCAAAAAGTATTGAGAGAATTGATTGAGTAAAAGTTGCGTATTCTAAAGACTTGATTGATACGTAAATTCCCTATGGGATCGACTCTGGGCATAATACCCCGGATTATATTTGCAACGCCCGCTTAGTCTTTTATAAGACATAGTTGAGCGTGATCAGAGACCAAACTTCCAACATTCCTGCAATTTTTACACTTTATTAGTTTTGGGAACATAAATCAATACTTTCAGACTAAAACAAAAGCAACAAGGTGCTAATAAGTAGTCAAAATCTCCACTTATCATAAGCCAAGAAGGGTCTTCCTAAAATCAGAGGGAACTCCATATTCTCCTCCATGTTCACCATAATGAAGTCCATAGGGAACACAAACTTGTCCACCAAAACTAGAATATCTTCCACTATTCCTTCAAGTACGATTTAGGTCTGATCCGATAGCTGCAAGGACACAGGTATCGATATGATTTCTCCAATCTCTCCCTTTAATTTCCTTAAAATAGACAAATGTATAAGATTAATAGAAGCACCTGAATCACACAAAGATTTTTCAAACTTAGTACTTCCTAAAGAGCAAGGTATATTAAAATTTCCTGGATCTCCACGAGCTTGTTTGAATATTGGCACTACAATGCTCTGTCAGATTGACAACCGATGTATCCCCCATTTTGCGCTTTTTGGACAATATCTCCTTCAAAAATTTAGCATAAGCTGGCACCTGTGAAAGCACCTTCGTGAAAGGTATATTCATATGCACCCTCTTAAGAACTTCTAAAAAGCGCCCGAATTGTTTGTCCAACTTCTCTCTTCTCTGCTTCTGCAAGAAAGGTAGATCACTCATATATTTACTTTCTTCTGTCCCCTCTTTTGTTGCAGTCTCATCTTTCATCTCTTCTGAGCTCTCATCTTCCCCTTCTACTTCAGATCATCATCTACAAACCCTTCACCTTTATGAATGTTATCATTTTTCTACTCCTCCACAATCTCCACCTATCTTTCAATCAGCTCATCCTTTGTTTTGCCCGGGGATCCTCCAATACCTGTCCATTCCTCAAAGACACTGCATATATTGTCTCTTTTGTATTTCTTTCAATATCAGCAAGGGGAGTTCCTGGAACCCTCTCAAACAATAGATTAGCTACTTGACCCATGTGTCTGTTCAAGTTTCGAATGGTTGTGACCTGGTTTTCAAGCCTCTTGTCACGACCAAAAATCTAACACAGGTCGTGATGGCACCCAACACCGGAATCAGGCAAGACAACAGTTGTTTACTAGTGAGATTATCCTTATTGACATACCAACCCCACATATTACCAAAGTTTTAAGCTTCGATCATTTAAATAAAAGCAGAAACATTAAACAACTTAAGTAAATACAGCCAAAATGATCGTGATCCAATATATACAGTCCCAAAATAAAGAGTCTATTTTGTGCGTGCAAGGAACTAGTGTCACAAGTCAATAGGCGAACTAGTAGAATATACAAAAGATGATACAAATTGTACTGATGTCTGAAAGGAGTAGCAGAAATAAACAAAAGATAACTCTATAGCACTGCCGAGAATCGCCAAGGGAGGAAGCTCACCGTGGAGTCAGGTCCGGAATATATGTCAAGCTCCGGTCGGATAACCAGAAACACCAGCCTCAGCACCTGTACAATTAACTACAGAAGTGCAGCATGAGTACATAAATATATATATATATATATGTACCCAGTGAGTATCCCGCCTACCTCGAAGAGGTAGTGACGAAAGGTCGACATGACACTCACTAAGATCCAACAGTATAATTTAACAGAATGTAATGGAAACAATGGCATGTAAGGACAGTGAAGCAACAAGTATATATGTAATACTGAAATCCGGAAGAATACTGGGAGTAAATAAAACAATTACCACTTCACCTTTTTTTCCCAAATATCTGTCAGATCAATATTCATGAAATTTAGTAACAAATAAATCATACACATGCAGGGTAAGGACAACCGGCCGGAGTCATAAAATAGTCATGCATGTGCACTACCGAGGATCGAACGGTCCGTACCAAAAGTGCACCTCTCCACAAAGTACTCACGTCTATGCACTTCCGAGGATCGAACGGCCCGTACCAAAAGTGCATCTCTCAACCTCTCTATGCACTGCCGAGGATCGAACGGCCCGTACCAAAAGTGCATCTCTCAACCTCTCTATGCACTGCCGAGGATCGAACGTCCCGTACCAAAAGTGTGTCTCTCAACCTCTCTATACACTGCCGAGGATCGAAAGACCCGAAACTCCAAACTCTGTGCCTGAGGACTCGAAACTAGCCAAAAGTTATACAAATACATTAATCTATATTCAAAGCATGGAATTTTCCTATTACTTAGCCAAATTCACCATTCTTGAGGAAAATCAAAAATTTGACCCCTGGCCCGCATGCTCGGATTCCAATAATTCTCGAAGGAAACACTCACCCAAATCCTAAGGACCATTAATATACGATTTTTACTTGATTTCATAGCAAATTCACGGGTAAATTCTCAAATTATCGAAGTCCTAGTTTACTACCCAATTCTTGACTTTCACTAATTATGTGACTAAACTTAACTAGGAATTCATGCATGAGGATGATATTAGAGTAGAATTTACTTACCTTCAACAACCAAGTCGTTTGCCCCTCTAAAATGGTGCAAATCGGCCCAAGGAAGAAAAAGTCGATGAGAAAAAATGAATTAAACCCGTGTATAAAAACACACTGTCTGGACAGTGCTTTCACACCTGCGAGCAAAGGCCCGCACCTATGGAAATGGACTGGGGAGCCTGGGCCCGCACCTGCAGAGTGGAGATCGCACATGCGGCTCCGCTCCTGCGGAACTTTGTCCGCACCTGCGAGAATTGGCCAGACCACTGGTGCTCGCACCTGCGATGCTTGGGACCGCAGGAGCGGTCCCGCACCTGTGACTGGGCAACCGCACCTGCGGTCACACCAGAACAGGTGCACCAGCAGTTATTTTAGCTGGTTTTTAGCCCCGTTGGGTACCCGGGAGGCCCCTAGCCCCACCCGAGCCTCGTCCAAATATACCAACAAGTCCCAAATCATAATACGAACCCGCTCGAGCCTTCGTAACACCAAAAGAATGCTAAAACTCAAAATCACACCTCAAAACCCCATGAGCCAAACTTAGGAACTTTAGTTTTCTAGACTTCGTTAACAACGCGCCGAACTGACCTATACTACTCTGAATGACATCAAAATTTGCAGGCAAGTCATAAATGACATAACAAAACTATTCCCTATCTCGGAATTCTATTCGGACCTCGATAACATGAAAACACATTTAAAACCACAATAGGAACTTAAGGAACTTCTTATTTCAATATTGGGCGCTGAAACGCTCCCGGGTCATCAGAAACCCATTCCGAGCATATGCCCAGGTCCAAGATCATCACACGAAGCTACCGGAACCGACGAAACTCGATTCCAAGGTCGTTTACCCAAAATATTGACCGAAGTCAAACTTGGACCTAAAGGCCAACCTTAAGGAACCAATTGTTCCTGCAGCACTCTAAACACCTCCGGATCCCGGACCACCAAGCCCCGCAAGTCATAAATCATAAATACCCGCTATGGAAAGTTTCATTTAGGGGAACAGGGTCCGATAACACAAAACGACCGGTCGGGTCGTTACATTCTCCACCTCTTAAATAAATGTTCATCCTCGAACGAGTCTAGAATCATACCTGAAATGCTGAATATGTGTGGATATATTCTCCGCATGTCCTCCTTGGACTCCCATGTCGCCTCCTAAACTGGATGGCCCCTCCACTGGAATTTTACGGAAGAAACTCTCTTGGACCTCAACTGGCGGTTCTGTCTATCAATAATAGCAATTGGCTCCTCCTCATAGCCCACGCTCTCATCCAACTGAATAGTGATGAAATCAACCACATGAGAGAAGTCGGCGTGGTACCTCCGGAGCATGGATACACGAAAAACTAGGTGAACTCCTGATAAACTGGGAGGCAAGGCCAGCTCATAAGCAACCTCCCCAACTCGCCTCAACACCTCGAATGGACCTATAAACCTCGGGCTCAGCTTGCCCTTCTTCCCAAACCTTGTAATACCCTTCATAGGCGAGACTTTCAATAGGACCCTATCCATAAATGATACATCACGCGCCCTCTGATCCGCGTAACTCTTCTGTCTGGACTGTGCTGTACGGAGCCTCTCCTGAATCAACTTCACTTTCTCCAAGGCATCCCTCACCAAGTCGGTGCCATATAACTTAGCCTCGCCAGGCTCAAACCACCTGATAGGAGAACGACATCACTGACCATACAAAGCCTCAAATGGTGCCATCTCAATGCTGGACTGATAACTATTATTGTAAGCAAACTCAGCCAAAGGCAAGAACTGGTCATACTGACCTCTGAAGTCAATCACACATGCTCTAAGAATGTCCTCCAATATATGAACTGTACGCTCCGACTGACCATCAGTCTGAGGGTGAAATGATGTGCTGAGGTCTATCTGGTGCCCATATCACTATGCAATGCTCTCCAGAAGTGCGAAGTGAACTGAGGACCTCGATCTGATATAATGGACACTAGCACACCACGCAATCGGCTTATCTCCCGGATGTATATCTGGGCCAACCTCTCAAAAGTATATGTAGTAGCTATTGGAAGGAAATGCGCCGATTTGGTCAATCTATCCACATGACCCAAACCGCATCAACCTTCTGCAAAGTCCGAGGCAACCCAACCACGAAGTCCATAGCGATGCGCTCCCATTCCCACTCAGGAATGGGCATCTTCTAAAGTAGGCCTCCTGGCCTCTCATGCTCATACTTCACCTGCTGGCAATTAAGACACCTAGTCACATACTCCACAATGTCCTTCTTCATCGGCTTCCACCAGAAATGCTGCTTCAGGTCACGATACATCTTCGTAGCACTAGGATGAATAGAATACTGAGAACTGTGTGCCTCCTCTAGAATCCTCTCCCTCAGACCATCAATATTAGGAACACATAAGTGGCCCTGAAGTCTCAGAACACGCCAATAGTAGCCTCCTTGGCCCTACCCTGAGCCACTGTCTCCCGAAGTTCTGCTAAGCACGGATCATAGAACTGTCGGGCCTTAATCTCCCCCAATAACGAAGACTTAACAACTACATGTGCTAAAACTCGACGAGGCTCTGAAAGGTCTAACCTCACTAGGCGATTGGCCAAGGACTGAATGTCCAAGGCTAGAGGTCTCTCCTCTGCTGAAATATAAGCCAAGCTACCCATACTCTCCACCTTCTTGCTCAAAGCATCTGCCACCACATTTTCCTTGCCCGGGTGATAAAGAATGGTGATATCATAATCCTGCAACAACTCAAGCCATCTGCACTGCCTCAGATTAAGATCCTTCTATTTGAACAAGTGCTGCAACCTACGGTGGTCTGTATAAACCTCACAGGACACTCCATACAAGTAGTGCCTCCAAATCTTAAGAGCATCAACAATCGCCGCCAACTCCAAATCGTACACAGGGTAATTCTTCTCATGAACCTTCAACTAGCGTAAAGCATAAGAAATAACTCTCCCCTCCTACATCAATACACACCCCAAGCCAACACGTGAAGTGTCACAATACTAGAATTGGTGCTGAGGTCAATGTTGTCTTGAGCTTCTGAAAGCTCGCCTCACACTCGTCAGACCATCGAAACGGGCCATTCTCTTGAGTCAATCTAGTCAATGGAGCTGCAATAGAAGAGAAACCCTCCTCAAATCGGCGATAATAGCCTGCTAGGCCCAAAAAGATCTTGATCTCTATAGCTGAAGTAGGACGCGACCAACTCTGAACTGCCTCTATCTTCTGAGAATCAACCTTGATACCTTCTCCGAATACTACATGCCTCAAGAATGCCACGGAATCCAACCAGAACTCACACTTGGAGAACCTAGCATATAGCTTCTGTTCTCACAAAGTCTGGAGCACAACTCTCAAATGTTGGTCGTGCTCCCCCAGGCTACGTGAGTAAATCAAAATGTCATCAATGAAGACAAAGACAAAGGAATAAATATGCAGCCTGAACACCCTATTCATAAAGTCCATGAATGCTGTTGGGGCATTAGTCAAGCTAAAGGACATCACCAGGAACTCATAATAGCCATATCTCGTACGAAAAGCAGTCTTCGGAACATCTGAAGCCCGAATCCTCAACTGATGATACCCCGATCGCAAATCAATCTTAGAAAACATACGAGCAACAAATTATCGATGCGCGACAAGGGATACTTGTTCTTAATGGTAACCTTGTTCAACTGGCGATAATCAATGCACATTCACATAGACCCATCCTTCTTCTTCACAAATAAAACTGGAGCATCCCACGGTGATACACTCGGTCTAATGAACCCCTTAGCTAACAACTCCTCAAGCTGCTCCTTCAACTCCCTCAACTCTTTCGGAGCCATACGGTACGGAGGAATGGATATAGGTTGGATGTCTGGAGCTAGATCAATGCAGAAATCAATATCACGGTCCAGAGGCATGCCCGGAAGATACGAAGGAAATACATCCGCAAACTCTCGAACCACTGGAACCGAATCAATCCTCGGAGACTCGGCAGTGGTTTCCCGCACATAAGCAAAATGGGCTAGACAACCCTTCTCCACCATATGTCGAGCCTTCAAGAATGAAATAACCCGGCTGGCTACACTAACTGAAGAACCCCTTCACTCCAGCCTAGGTGACTCGGGCATGGCTAAAGTAACTGTCTTAGCATGGAAATCAAGCACGACATGATAAGGAGATAGCCAATCCATGCCTAGAATAAACTCAAAATCAACCATGTCGAGCAATAAAAGGTCAGCTCTGGTTTCAAACCCACAGAAGTTGATCACACAAGATCGATAGACCCGGTCTACCACCACAGAATTGCCCACAGGAGTGGACACATATGTAGGAGATCCCAAGGACTCACAAGAAATATCCAGAAAAGGAGGAAATAGGGATGAAACATATGAATAAGTGGATCCTGGATCAAACAATACTGAAGCCTCTCTACCACATACTGAGATAATACATGTGATCACGGCGTCTGAGGCCACTGCATCTGATCTAGCCGAAATAGCATAAAACCCTGTTGGAGCACATGAAGACTGAGCCCCACCGGAGTGAACAGGAGCTACCTGACCTCACCCTGACTGGCCTCCACCTCTAGGACGAACCCTGCCGGTATGTCCTCCACCTCTAAGTGGCCGGACCCATCGGCTGATAGCTCTGTTGTACGGCCTTGACCCGATACTGGGGACACTGCCTCCTCATCTGACCTGCCTCTCCACACTCATAATAATGCCCAGGTGGCATAGCCTACTGCCCCAAGGAAGATCCCTGAAGGGCCGAAGGGCGATGAGAGCCCTCAGGCATAGCACTAAAATAAGGATCGGACGATCTCTGATGACTGGAATAACCACTGTGTGAACTCTGAATAGATGGAGGACGATAGGAACGCTCTGTCATGGCGCTAAAATGAGGCATCGCTAGAACACCTCGGGGAGGTGGTGGAGGTGCTGAATATAAAGGTCTGCTGGGCTGACCACTGCTATATTGACCCCTGCCCCTAGCTGGGGCGCCTCTGAAATCTCCTGAGAACCTAGCCCTCTTGTCCTGTTGACCCTTCTCCTTGCTCCTCGACCGATAACGCTCGATCCTACGAGAAATCTCCACTACGAGCTGATAAGGGGTACCCATCTCCACCTCTCGAGCCATGGTGGAACTAATACCTGGATGCAACCCTGCTACAAACCTCTGAACTCTCTCAGCATTGGTGGGAAATATCATAAGAGCATGGTGTGACAGCTCTGAAAATCTAGCCTCATAATCGGTCACGGACATCTGCCTCTGCTTTAACCGCTCAAACTGACCCCGCAGCTCTTCCCTCTCAGAGGTGGAATATATTTGTCCAAGAACATCTGTGTGAACTGCTCCCAAGTGATAGTAGGAGAATCGGCTGGCCTACTGAGAATATAAGACGGCCACCACCTACGAGCTCTGCCCTCTAATTGGAATGTGGTGAAATCCACTCCATGGGACGCTAGGATCCCCATGTTGTGTAGTTTATCCCTGCACCTATCAATGAAGTCCTGGTAATCCTCACCTCACTCACCCTCGGAGACTGGAGTGCGCAATCGAGTCCATCTGTCTAACATCTTCTTCTGATTGCCATCTGCAACTGGTCTGGGCTCCGCAATTGCTACTACAGGCAGGGTACCACCCACGGGCAGTGTACCCGGGGTGTGATGTAATGATGTTGTCGGTCCTGCGTCCTGGGCAGTAGGGTTCTGGGCTCCCCCTCCCGCCTGAGAAGTGGCAGGATCTGTTGGAAATAAACCAGCCTTGGACATAGTGTCCATAAATCTCATCATACGGCCCATGATGCCTGGAAGCCTGGCACCGTCAAAAAAGCTACGGGTGTAGGATCTGCTGGAGGCACCTCATCCTGCTCCTCTATAATAGGGTCCTCTGGTGGCGGGACCGGAATAGCTCTGGGACGCCCTCGTCCCCTACCACGAGCCAGTGCCCTCCCCCAGCATCTACCGCGGCCTCGGACGGCGGGGGTAGCGGCCCTTCCCAGGTTTGGAACATCAGATGCACGCGTCATCACCATCTGTGAGAGAATAGAAGAATGAATTTAGTAAATCATCGACTGCACGATAGAATAAGAACAAATAGAGGTTTCCTAACACCCTGTAGCCTCCTGAAGGTAAGTACAGACGTCTCCGTACTGATACGCAAGACTTTACTGGGCTCGCCCGTGACTCGTGAGACTTACGTGAACCTAGTGCTCTGATACCATGTTGTCACGACCCAAAATCCAACACAGGTCGTGATGGTGCCCAACACCGAAGTCAGGCAAGCCAATAGTTTTTTACTAGTGAGATTATCCTTATTTAACATACCAACCCCAAATATTACCAAAGGTTTAAGCTTAGATCATTTAAATAAAAGCGAAAACATTAAACAACTTAAGTAAATACAGCCAAAATGATCCTGATCCAATATATACAGCCCCAAAATAAAGAGTCTACTATGTGCGTGCTAGGAACTAGTGTCACAAGTCAATAGGCGAACTAGTATAATATACCAAAGATGATACAAATTGTACTGCTGTCTGAAAGGAGTAGACAGAAATAAACAAAAGATAACTCCATAGCACTGCTGAGAATCGCCAAGGGAGGCAGCTCACCGTGGAGTCAGGTCCAGAATATATGTCAAGCTCCGGTCGGATAACCAGAAACACCAGCCTCAGAACCTGTACAATTAAGTACATAAGTGCAGCATGAGTACATAAATATATATGTACCCAGTGAGTATCCCGCCTAAACTCGAAGAGGTAGTGATGAGAGGTCAACATGACACTCACTAAGGTCCAACGATATAATTTAACAGAATGTAATGGAAACAGTGCATGTAAGGACAGTGAAGCAACAAGTATATATGTAAAATACTGAAATCTAGGAAGAATACTAGGAGTAAATAAAACAGTTACCACTTCACCTTTTTTTTACCAAATATCTGTCAGATCAATATTCATGAAATTTAGTAACAAATAAATCATACGCATGCAGGGTAAGGACAACAGGTCGGAGTCATAAGATAGTCATGCCCGTGCACTGCCGAGGATCGAACGGCCCGTACCAAAAGTGCATCTCTCCACAAAGTACTCACATCTATGCACTGACGAGGAACCGTACCAAAAGTGCATCTCTCAACCTCTCTACGCACTGCCGAGGATCAAACGGCCCGTACCAAAAGTGCGTATCTCAACCTCTCTATGCATTGTCGAGGATCGAACGGCCTGAAACTCCGAACTCTATGCCCGAGGACTCGAAACTAGCCAAAAGTTATACAAATACATTAATCTATATTAAAAGCATGGAATTTTCCTATTACTTAGCCAAATTCACCATTCTTGAAGAGAATCAAAAATTCGACCCCCTGTCCGCATGCTCGGATTTCAATAATTCTCGAAGGAAACACTCACCCAAAGCCTAAGGACCATTAATATATGATTTTTACTTCATTTCATAGCAAATTCACGGGTAAATTCTCAAATTATCAAAGTCCTAGGTTACTACCCAATTCTTGATATTTCACTAATTATGTGATTAAACTTAACTAGGAATTCATGCATGAGGCTAATATTAGGGTAGAATTTACTTACCTTCAACAACCAAGTTGTTTACCCCTCTAAAATGGTGGAAATAGCCCCAAGGAAGAAGAAGAAGATGAGAAAAAATGAATTAAACCCGTGTAAAAAAACACATTGTCTGGACAGTGCTTTCCCACATGCGGTCTCGCACCTGCGAGCAAAGTCCCGCACCTGCGTAAATGGACTGGGGAGCCTGGGCCCGCACCTGCGGACTGGAGACCGCACATGCGGCTCCGCTCCTGCAGAACTTTGCCTGCACCTGCGAGAATTAGCCAGACCACTGGTGGTCGCACCTGCGATGCTTGGGAGCGCAAGAGCGGTCCCGCACCTGTGACTGGGCAACCGCACCAGCGGTCACACCAGAACAGGTGCACCAGCAATTATTTTAGCTGGTTTTTAGCCCCGTTGGGTACCCGTGAGGCCCCTGGGCCCACCCGAGCCTCGTCCAAATATACCAACAAGTCCCAAATCATAATACGGACTCGCTCGAGCCTTCGGAACACCCAAAACAACGCTAAAACTCAAAATCACACCTCAAAACCCCATGATCCAAACATAGGAACTATAAGTTTTCTAGACTTCGCTAACAACGCGCCGAACCAACCTATACTACTCGGAATGACACTAATTTTTACAGGCAAGTCATAAATGACATAATGGAACTATTCCGGTCTCGAAATTCTGTTCAGACTTCGATAACATGAAAACACATCAAAAACCACAATAGGAACTTAAGGAACTTCTTATTTCAATATTGGGCCCCGAAACGCTCCTGGGTCATCAGAAACCCATTCCGAGCATACGCCCAGGTCCAAAATCATCACACGAAGCTACCGGAACCGATGAAACTCGATTACGAGGTCGTTTATCCAAAATATTGACCGAAGTAATACTTGGCCCTAAAGGCCAACCTTAAGGAACCAATTGTTCCTGCAGCACTCTAAACACCTCCGGATCCTGGATCCCGGACCACCAGTCCCCGCAAGTAATAAGTCATAAAAATCCGCTATAGGAAGTTTCATTTAGGGGAACAGGGTTCGATAATGCAAAACGATCGGTCGAGTCGTTACACCTCTCATCTGCCTTAATAATAAAGGCCTTCATCAGATCTTTCATGCTAGACTGATTTGACTGGGGAGGCTGATATTGCCGCCCCAGCTGATTTTGAAAACTTGGAGCTCCCTATCCCTGGGGTTTAGAGTTATTTTGATGTCATGCGTTTGCACTACCACCTGGTGAACTCCTAGAGAAACTTGGGTGCCTCTGTTCCATGGAGTTAAAATTGTTGCCACTTTGGTAGTTGCCTCTGTCAATGCTCCCCATAGAATTTACTACTTTAGCTGAAGCTTGACACTCATGTGTTGGGTGTCCCATTCCACAAAAGTCACATGCTGCTTGCGGCTCACTCTATACGTTGGCCAATGTCAACTTTCTTACCTCTTTGGCCATGGTGTGTAGCTGGGGTTGCACTGATGTGTTAGAGTCTACCTGATGCAACCCATCTGATTTTGCTCCATGGTTATCATCTGCATGCCATTAATTTGCATCTTCAGATAGTTCATTCAAAATTACAAATATCTCCTCATGAGTTTTCTTCATAAGAGGACCTACAACTGTGTTGTTTAGCGTCCTACTACTAGAGGGTGTCAGACCATCTCAGAAATCTTGGAGTTGCATCTATAAGTCTACTCCATGATGCTGACGTCTTCTCACAATATCCTTAAATCTTTCTCATGCTTCAAACACTGTTTATGTCTCTTTCTGCTGGAAATTCTAGATCTCTCTTCAAATTTTTCCTGTTTTTGCAATTGAAAAATATTTTTCAAGGAACTTCTTTGTCATATCTTCCCAAGTTTGAATTGACCCAGTCAGCAAACTTCGCAACCAGTCTTAGCATCTTCCCTCAGTGAAAAAGGAAATGTCCTTAAGTAGATAGCATCTTTCGATACTTTGTTGTACTGGAAGGTGCTCATAATCTCATCAAAATCCATCAAATGATTTGGATCTTCATTGGGTTTGCCACGGAAGACACAATTGTTCTAAATGGTCTGAAGTAGCCTTGCTTGATCTCAAAATTATTGGTTGCAATCGAAAGGGATCCCATACTGATACTCTTTGGTTGTACACTAGCCTGGTGTAGTCTCCCAGAGATCGTCTAGGCCAAGGCATAATATTTTCAAAGGAATCCCACACTAGATACTGAAAGCTACTTCAGCAGCTGCCTGACGCCTGCTTCCTATTGGGATGCTTCATGTGCAGCCAAAGCAACTAACTTCTCACCGTTCTTAGCCATGTTCTCTTGGGTTGAGGATTGCCCCAAGAATTTTCCATTGAGTTCTTTTTCTTTTCTTAGTTGTCGCGTGCACTTTTCTACCTCTGGATTGTATGGAATCAACTCTTTTGACGCGAATCGAGTCATACACCAGAGAAGTCAACATGTTGCCTGCACACTGAAGAGATAACCAATGAAGAATAAAATAAAATAATTTCCTGAATTAGCCTTTGCATGATCTCAAAATTATTGGTTGCGATCGAAAGGGATCCCACACTAGATATTCCTTTGTTGTAGAATGGTTTGGCGTAGTCTCCCTATGATTGTCTAGGCCACGGCATAATATTTTCAAATTCGTCCTCCATTCCCCTCAACCATTTCATCAGCTCTAAAAGCTACTTCAGTAGTTGCCCGTGTGGCTGCTCCCTATTGGGCTGCTTCTTGTGCAGCCAAAGCAACTATCTTCTCACCGTTCTTAGCCATGTTCTCTTGGGTTGAGGATTTCCCAAAGAATTTTCCGTTGAGTTCTTTCTCTTTTCTTAGTTGTCGCATGCACTTTTCTACGTCTTGATTGTATGGAATCAATTCGTTTGACGAGGATCGAGTCATATACCAGAGAAGTCAACATGTTGCCTGCACACAGAAGAGAAAACCTATGAAGAATAAAATAAAATAATTTCCTGAATTAGCACCAAAAACTATTGATTGCCAATCCCCGGCAATGACGCCAAAATTTGACGAGCGCAAAACACAACAAGAAATTGATGCTCGCTAGCCAAAGATTGTATAGTTAAATTATTGACTCCACATGGATTGGATTTAAATAATGCTCTAGTCATTTCTTATTTAACTGCTATTAAGGATAATCAAAACATGATTTAGAGTAAAAACCTAGGTTTTTGACAAAAATGGGAAATTACCAAGAAATTTGTTGAGGAATCAAACAAAAACTATATAATATTGATCCTTAGACCATGGGTGATAGTTTCCTTCAAAAATTTCCGGAATCCGAGCATGTGGGCCCGGAGGTGTATTTTAGGATTTTCCCAATTTAGGCTGAAATGATCATTTAAGTAGGAGAATAAAGAACTTTGGAGTATAGATTGATTTGTTTATACAATATTTGACTAGTTTCGAGTCCTTGGGCGGCGAATTTGAAGTTTCGAGCGCATTCTTGACCCGGGAAGTAGACTTGACGCGAGGTAAGTCCTTTCTAACCTTGTAAGAGGAAATTTTCCCCATAGGTGAATTAAATAATTATTTGTTATTGTTGTGGGGGACTACGTACGTGCGAGGTGACGAGAGCCCGTGCGTAGTGACTATTATTGTTATGTCCGGCTAATTAGGCCCACACCATGCCATGTGAATTCCCTTAACTTGAGTTATATGCTTTGTAACTTCATTGTATGCAACTTTGTTTTTTTAAAGAAAATCGAGAATTTGATGTTTAAAAAGAATTATTATTTGAAAAGGATTGAAAGAAAGATGTTGTGTTTCCATGCGACCGCTTCGCATTTTATTTCCCGCGAGCGAGCGATTCTTTCTCCTACTCTCATGGAAGCGGGTCGTACGCCATGGCAGGTTGATAGATGCATCTATGGTTCGCGACGTTCGACCCTTCGGCAGTGCACAGTTGTTATTATTATTATGTTGGCCCAGGTCGGATGTCCTTATTCCACTATGTGCATGCTATTTGCCTGATGTTGTTTATGACTATTGAGCTGTGAAATATCCTGGAAGATCGAACTGAAAATTTGTAAATTGATGCTTTACTACATATTTGGATTTTATCACGATTTGATATTTATTTCCTTACTATCCATGCTTACTTGTTGTCCTCTTTTAAATTATCACCTAAATATACTGTTTGGACCCCATTAAGTGTCAAGTCAATCTCTCATCACTACTTCTTCGAGATTAGGCGGGATACTTACTGGGTACATGTTGTTTATGTACTCATGCTACGCTTTGTACTTAATTGTACAGGTTCTGAGGCAGGTGCATCTGGGTTCCAGATCGGAGCTCGTTCCTGAGTTATATTGGTCTAGGCTTCACGGTGAGCTGCTCTTCTTGGCGATTTCCAGCAGCACTTTGGAGCTATTCTTTTGGTATTTTTGTTTATACTTACTCAGACAGTAGGACAAACTTTCATTCTTTTGATATTATTCTACTAGATGCCTGTAGACTTGTGACACTAGTTCCTGGCACACACACATGCTAGTAGACTTTATTTTGGGATGTAATCGTTTATTATGACTTTATGATTATTTATTTTGCATAAAATTTCCTAAGTTATCCGTTTCTACTTAATGTCTCAAAACTAAGTTAAGCAAGTTTTGAAAAATGTTTTAGTAAACTACCTGAAGTCACTAGTAGGTAATGGTTGGCTTGCCTGATGGCGGTGTTGGGCGCCATCGCGACCTGGGTTAGGATTTGGATCGTGAAAACATGGTATCAGAGCTCTAGGTTCACGTAGGTCTCACAAGTTACGGGAAAATCCAATAGAGTCTTGCGGATCGGTACGTAGACGTCTGTATTTATCTTCGGGAGGCTATAGAGTGTTAGGAAATCTCTCTTTATTCATCTTCTATCGTGCAGTTTATGGTATACTAAATCTCACTCTTCTATTCTCTTACAGATGGTAAGGACATGCGCGGCCGATGTTCCATACCCGGGAGGGGTCGCTACCCCCGTTATCCAAGGTCGTGGCAGAGGTCGGGGGATGGCACCGGCCCGAGGTAGGGGACGAGGGCGTCCAGAACTGTACCAGTTGCACCCCAGCGGATCTAGTAGAGGATCACATCACTGAGGAGCAGGGCGAGGTTCCCGACGCAGATCCTGCCCCTTTGGATTTTACGATAGCGCCAGGATTTCAGGAGGTCATGGGTCGTATAATGCGGTTCATGGACACCGTGACTCGGGCTGGTTTATTTCAAGAAGATCTGGCCACATCTCAGGCGAGAGGGGGAGCACAGACCCCTACTTCACAAGCCGCCGGACATGCAGCAGCAGTATATCAGACCTTGGGTACACTGCCAGTGGGCGGGGTTCAACCAGTAGCAGCAGCAGCACCTGAGCCCAGACCATCTGCGGACGGTGATCCGTAGAAGTTATTAGACAGATGGACCAGACTGCACCCTCCTGTCTACGGAGGTGAGCGTCATGAAGGCGCACAGGACTTCATTGATAGGTGTAGGGACAGACTGCACAACATGAGGATGCTGGAGTCTCATGGAGTGGACTTCACTACTTTTCAGCTAGAGGGTAGGGCCCGTAGATGGTGGCAGTCCTACATTCTTGGCAGACCGGAAGATTCCCCTCCCATCACTTGGGAGCAGTTCACTCAGCTATTCCTGGACCAGTATATTCCACCCTCAGAGAGGGAAGAGCTGCGGTATCAGTTTGAGCAGCTGGAGCAGGGTCAGATGTCAGTGACTGACTGCGATGCCTGGTTTTCTGAGCTGTCTCGCCATGCACTCATGATACTTCCTACTGACACACAGAGAGTGCGGAGATTTTTAGCTAGGTTACACTCCGGTAATAGGGACAACATGGCCCGAGAGGTGGAGACTTGGACTCCTTATTAGCTTGTGGTAGAGATTACTCGCAGGATCGAGGATTATCGGTGAGGAGCAGAGAGAAGGGTCACCAGGATAAAAGGGCTAGATTTTCTGGGGATTTTAGAGGTGCTCCAGCTAGGGGCAGAGGTAAGTTTGGTAGGGGCCAGCACAGTAGGCCCCCATATTCAGCACCACCACCACCTCCATGAGGTGTCCCAGCGAGGCTTTATTTCAGCGCCATGTCGGAGAGTTCTTACTTCCAGCCAGCTATTCAGGGTTCCTCCGGCGGGTATTCTAGTCATCAGGGGTCTACCAGTCCTTATTTCAGTGTTATGCTAGAGAGTTCATACCGTTCTCCTGCTATCCAGGGTCCTTCTTCAGGGCAGCAAGTCATGGTGCTGGGAGGTTGTTATGAGTGTGGGGATCCAGGTCACATGAAGAGGCATTGTCCCAGGCTTCGGGGCAAGGCAGTGCAGCAGGGTCACCCGCCTATGAGATCAGCACCAGCGGTTCGGCCACCCAGAGGTGGAGGACAGGCTGGTAGGGGTCGTCCTAGAGGTGGAGGCTAGGTAGGGGGAGCCCAGTCAGCTCCTGTTTATTCCGGTGGAGTTCAGTCATTCGGCGCTCCAGCCAGATTCTATGTTATTCCGGCTAGATTAGATGCAGTGGCCTCATATGCCGTGATCACAAGTATTATTTCAATATGCGGTAGAGATGCATCGGTATTATTCGATCCAGGGTCCACTTATTCATATGTATCAGCCTTATTTTCTCATTCCATGGATACTCCTCGTGAGTCCTTGGGTACTCCTGTATATGTGTCCACTCCTGTGGGTGATTCTGTGGTTGTGTATCGGATTTATCGGTCCTGTGTGGTTACATTATATGGGTTCGAGACCAGAATGGACCTCATGTTACTTGATATGGTTGCTTTTGAGGTTATCCTAAGCGTGGATTGGATGTCTCCCTATTATGCCATTCTAGATTGCCATGCCAAGACTGTTACTCTAGCCATGCCCGAGTTGCCGAGATTGGAGTGGAGAGGTTCCTCAGTTAGTGCCGCTAGTCGGGTTATTTCCTTCCTGAAGGCTCGACATATGGTCGACAAGGGTTTTTTGGCTTATCTTGTGTATGTGCGGGACACCACTGCCGAGTCTCCGACGATTGATTCAGTGACAGTAGTTCGAGAGTTTGATGATGTATTCCCTTCAGACCTTCCAGGTATGCCACCGGATCATGACATTGATTTTTGCATTGACTTAGCTCCAGGCACCCAGCCTATATCTATTCCCACGTACCGTATGGCTCTAAAGGAATTGAGGGGATTTAAAGGACAGCTTGAGGAGTTGTTGGCGAAGGGGTTTATCAGACCGAGTGTATCGCCTTGGGGTGCTCCAGTGTTATTTGTGAAAAATAAGGATGGGACTATGCGGATGTGTATTGACTACTGCCACTTGAACAAGGTCACCATCAAAAACAAGTACCCGTTGCAGCATATCGATGATTTTTTTGACCAGTTTCAGGGTGCTCGAGTGTTTTCTAAGATTGACCTGAGATCGTGGTACCATCAGTTGAAGATTCGGGACTCCCCGAGTCCCGAAGACGGCCTTTCGTACGAGATATGGTCATTATGAGTTCTTGGTGATGTCCTTTGTCTTGATTAATGCCCCAATTGTATTTATGGACATGATGAACAGGGTGTTCAGGCCTTATATTGATTCTCTTGTCATCGTCTTCATTGATGACATTCTGATTTACTCACGTAGCCTGGGGGAGCACGAGCAGCATTTGAGAGTTGTGCTCCAGACTTTGCGAGAACAGAAGATGTATGTTAAGTTCTCCAAATGAGAATTTTGGTTGGATTATGTGGAATTCTTGGGGCATGTGGTATCCGGAGAAGGTATCAAGGTTGATCCTAAGAAGATTGAGGCGGTTCAGAGTTGGCTACGCCCTACTTCAGCTATAGAGATCAGGAGCTTCTTGGGTCTAGCGGGTTATTATCACCGATTTGTGGAGGGATTTTCATCCATTGCAGCTCCTCTGACTAGATTGACCTAGAAGAATGCCCCATTTTGATGGTTCGACGAGTGTGAGGCGAGCTTTAAGAAGCTCAAGACAGCATTGACCTCAGCACCAGTTCTAGTGTTGCCTTCCGATTCTGGGATGTATACGGTTTATTGCGACGCTTCACGCATCGGTTTGGGATGTGTGTTGATGTAGGAGGGGCGAGTTATTGCATATGCTTCACGTCAGCTGAAGGTTCATGAGAAAAATTACCCTGTGCACGATCTGGAGTTGGCGGCAATTATTCATGCTCTTAAGATTTGGAGGCACTACTTGTTTATACAGATCACTATAGCTTGCAGCACTTGTTCAAGCAGAGGGATCTTAATTTGAGGCAGCGCAGGTGGCTTGAGTTGCTGAAGGATTATGACATCACCATTCTTTATCATCCGGGCAAGGCAAACGTGGTAGCAGATGTCTTAAGCAGGAAGGCGGAGAGTATGGGTAGTTTGGCTTTCATTTCAGCATAGGAGAGACCTCTAGTTTTGGACATTAAGTCCTTGGCTAATCGTCTGGTGAGGTTGGACCTTTATGAGCCTAGTCGGGTTATTGCACGTGTGATAGCTCAGTCTTCTTTATTGGGGACGATCAGGATTCGGTAGTATGATGATCCGCACTTGGTGGCTCTCTGGGAGACAAAGGTACAAGGTGGTTCCAAGGAGGTTTCTATTGGAAAGGATGGTGTTCTGAGACTTCAGGGTTGCTTATGTGTCCCCAATGTCGCTGGCCTGAGGGAGAGGATCCTAGAGAAGGCTCATAGTTCACGATATTACATTCATCCTGGTGCTAAGAAGATGTACCGTGACTTGAGGACGCATTTCTGGTGGAGACGGATGAAGAAAAAGATAGTGGAGTATGTGGCTAGGTGTCTAAATGTCACGCCCCAAAATCGAGGGACACAACCGGCGCTTGACCGAGTGGACCCAGTCAAGCGGACCTGGATTTGCCTCACCTATCCCACGCGTTACCCCGTGATTCCAATATACCTTATTCATGTGAATTAGCAATTTGAGACTTAATATAAAACTCCAGTTAAATTCATGTTTGCCTCTTACCATTAACAACATATGATACTAAATACTTGCAAGATACATACAATATACATACTTCTACCACGTGGACCATGATTGTCACTACCCAAGATACATATGTACAATACCCACGTTATGTCTACGGAGCTTCCATGAGTAGGGTAAGTTTAAACAATGCTTGCCGGCGACAAGGCCCCGGTTATACCTTACACCATAAAATAAACTCAAAATAAAGCGGCATGAACCACACGTGGCCCCGAGAGGAAGTGGGGCGCACCAATTCAGCTGATGGAGTGGAGAGGAGGCACTACTGACGGTGGGCTGAATTACCTGCTATAGAGCCACCTACAATCATATAAAAAAATGTAGCGCCCCCGGCAAAAGGGACGTTAGTACTGTGGAATAGTACTATTATGTATGAACAAACTTTATCCCAAGTACAATCAAACAACACACAAATAAGAGACAGTAATAGAACCAATCAATCAATGCACGTGGAAAGAAACAACCAAAATCAACAAGTTTCACAATCTCTCCTTTTCCCCTTTCAACATCACCATATTCAAGAGTTTCATAGATTTTTATTTCAATAGTGATAATGATCACATTACATCCTTATTAACTCGGCCACCGTTATTACCTCGGCCACCCTTATCACCACAATCTATCATCCTTATTACTTCGTGTTGCGGCGCGCAACCCGATCCGACCTGACAATTATATTTCGTAACAACAACCACAAACAATTAAATAACAAGAATTCTTAATTTCAAGGAACACAAGTTTATATCAACAATTCGCCATTTGAGCTCAAGGCACATTGACTCTCACCAAGCAGTAATTCATGTGCACGGTGTTGCCATAATCGTTCAACTCATTTACATCATTTCACAATACCCTTTTTCATTACTTTCCACGCACAGTTTTTAGCCATTATATACATTCCCACACTTGGGCACATTAACATTATTTCATTCATTAACACATACTTTCATATCGATACCCTCGAGCATTTACGAGCTTTGCACATAATAAGATAGGCACATCAAAACACTTTTCACAATCTCATATAGCACGGTAGTATGGCAATCAACTAGGACAATTAGAGAATAGAATATTACGTCTCAACACATTTGAACAATCAATTCACATATTTTCAAACAAGGTACCCATACCGTATGCTCGGACCCAACAAGAGGATTCTACAAAGGTTAAAGTTATCCATACATACCTCGAATCGGGATTTTTCCTTAATTTCTATCTCAAATCACCGGACCTTNGAAATCATGCATACAATTCGAACTCTTTTAAGCATTTTATCAAACGCTAGGCAACCCCATTAGATTACCACCCCTTATTTGTGAATTTTACCCCAACCCTCTTCCCTTTTTGCTAGATTAAGAAGTTTTACTCACATGCATGCATGGGTTTGACCTCCATTTTCAAGAACCATCCTATGTGTTTTATTCTTAATTAAAATCTGAGAACTTTGGGGACAAATGGGGTGAAGAGTTACCTCTTTGAGTGAAGAAGATAACACTAACTCGATAGATTCCGGGCTTGAGCGACTTTGAAGAATCAATTTTTTGATGATGAAGAAATTTCTCTCTCAAGAATCCCTCTCTCCCTTCTCTCTATTTTGCTCAGAAATCAGTTAAAAATGAAGGGGAGGGGTGTTTTAATGAACTGGGGTCGGGTTTTAAAATTAGAATAATAGGGTTCCGACACCGGAATGCGGTCAGGAATGCGATCGCATTCCTGACATGCAATCCGCAGAATTCACCACAGAATGCCCCTCAAGATGGGCCAACATTGAAAACACATTGTGCAGGTATGCGACCCCTATGCGGTCCGCATGCACGTTATGCAATCGCATAGTGCGTCGCATAACCTCCCTCACCAAAATCAATGGGCAAGAATGCGATAACCATGTGGTTCGCATAACAACATGCGATCGCATTTTGGACCGCATAGTTGTCCTCAAATTGGGCAGTGATTCTGCCCAGGTATGCGACCATCATGCAGTCCGCATACACGTTATGCGATCACATAGTGCGTCGCATAGCGCCCAAGTTTCTGGAAAATTCATCCTTCAAGTTCTGGGGTACTTTTTACTAAAAAACACGTCTGTTTTAAGAATTTCTACAGTTATAACAACTTGGGAACTTATTCAGGTATTGTTTTAAATAATAAACTCTACATCCTCCCCCACTTAAAATCATTCGTCCTCGAATGAGGATTTTTGGACATCATTTGGTTTTGAAAACATGATATGCAGCTTCCAGATTTTTCACCAACCCCAATATTTTCAGAAAATTTCGCCAGAGTTTCCTTTGTAATTAGGCCTATCTACCTGACAGATAGCCCCCGAAACACATTTTCAAGCATCATTACACAGTTTTTGGTTATTCAATAACTAGCACACAACGTTGTTACCTCAACAAATTGTATATATTCAATCACTCTAACAACTACACATAGCTCTTTCTTCTTATACCACAAATTTGCACATGATTCACATTCTTGCACATAACTTGGTCATTTTAATGAGTCTCATACAACCCAATCACCTCAATACACCATATTCATTTCAATTAATCATTACCAACCTACACTACTTTTAATCACTTTCCTAACACATAAGTTCCACAAAATTTTCATTTACCTCAAGGGTTGCACACTACCCAAATAGTAACAGCGGGTTCAGTTTTAGCACACATTGGGAAATTACAACAATAAGGCAATTAGAGGAAGATGGGGTGTTTTTGCATAAAACTGAACATAAATATAATTTGCTTAGAGATGACAGTTCGGGCGATCACTACTAGACTTATTCAAACAAATGGCGATATTTCTCTTTCATCTCATTTTCCGCTTCCCACGTGGCTTCCTCAACGTGCTGACTTCGCCACAATACTTTAACTGAAGTAATTTCTTTGTTCCTCAATCTACGGACTTGTCTATCAAGAATAGCAATCGGAACCTCTTCATACGATAAATCTTCATTAACCTCAATAGTCTCAACTGGCACGATGGCTGATGGATCTCCAACCACTTTCTTCAACATAGACACATGGAACACCGGGTGCACTAATGACAATTCAGGGGGTAATTCCAATCTATAAGCCACTTGTCCTATCCTTTGAGCAATCCAATATGGCCCGACATACCTTGGGCTCAATTTCCCTTTCTTCCCAAACCGTATCACTCCCTTCATGGGAAATACCTTCAAGAATACCCAATCATCTACTTGGAATTCCAATTCTCTATTCAACGAACGTCCGCATAGGATTTTTGACGGCTCTGAACGGTTTTCATCCTCTCTTGAATGACTCTGACTTTTTCCAATGCCTGGTGCACAAGATCTGGCCCTAACAAGTCTGCTTCACCAACCTCGAACCACCCAATCGGAGATCTACACCTTCTTCTGTACAATGCCTCAAATGGGTCCATCTGAATACTAGTGTGAAAGTTGTTATTGTAAGCAAACTCGATAAGTGGTAAATGATCATCCCAAATACCCTTGAAGTCCAACACACAAGCCTGTAACATATCTTCAAGCGTCTGAATAGTCCGCTCTGCCTGATCATCAGTCTGCGGATGGAAAGTTGTGCTGAGATTTACCTGCGTACCCAAACCTTGCTGAAATTTCCTCCAAAAATTAGCCGTGAACTGGGCTCCTCGATCTGAGATAATAGAAACTGGAGTACCATGAAGCCTCACTATTTCCTTGATATACAACTGAGCGTACTGTTCTGCAGTATCGGTGGACTTGTCTAGCAAGAAGTGAGCTGATTTCGTTAGTCGATCCACTATCACCCAAATCGAGTCGAACTTGCGTTGAGTGCAAGGTAAACCTACCACTAAATCCATGTTGATCATTTCCCATTTCTACATTGGAGTTTCCATAAGCTGAGTTAACCCACCGAGCCTCTGATGCTCGGCATTCACCTGCTGACAATTCGGACATTTAGATACAAAGTCTGCCACGCCTCTCTTCATACCGCTCCACCAATAAACCTCCCGGAAATCATGATACATCTTCGTAGAACCTGAGTGCACGGAATACCTGGAATTGTGAGCTTCTTCTATTACCCTCTCCCGAAGATTATCCACATCAGGAACACATAGCCTTCCCTGGCACCATAAAACACCATCATCGCTACCGAGTGAAAAATCTTGTTATTCAAAATTGCCTCCTTCAACTGCGCCAATGCTGGATCCATACACTGCTTTTCCTTGACTTCAGCTACAAGTGATGATTTTGCCCCATTATGCACCATAATATTTCCCTCGTCTGAGTTCGAGAGACAGACCCCCAGACTGGCCAATTGATAAATCTCCTGAGCTATAGGCCTCTGATCCACTTTCAAATGAGCCAAACTACCCGTAGACTTCCGACTGAGAGCATCATCCACCAGATTCGCCTTCCCTGGATGGTACAAAATGTTCATATGATAATCCTTAAGCAATTCTAACCATCGTCGTTTCCTTAAATTCAACTCTTTCTGCTTGAACAAATATTGGAGACTCTTGTGGTCTGAGAACACGTCCACATGGACCCCATACAAATAATACCGCCAGATTTTTAATGCAAACACAACTGCTGCGAGTTCTAAATCATGCGTCGGATAATTCTTCTCGTGATTCTTGAGTTTCCTGGAAGCATAGGTTATAACCTTCCCGTGTTGCATCAACACACATCCCAAACCAACCCTTGAAGCATCGCAATAAACCACAAATCCCTCCGTGCCTTCTGGCAAAGTTAACACCGGTGCCGAAGTCAATCTTGATTTCAACTCCTGAAAGCTCTTCTCACAAGCGTCGGACCACTGGAACTTAATTGCTTTCTGCGTCCATTTAGTCAATGGGGAGGCGAGGGTAGAGAATCCCTCCACAAACCTCCGATAATACCCAGCTAGACCTAAGAAACTGCGAACCTCTATCGGGGTCGTTGGTCTAGGCCAATCCTTTATTGTTACGATCTTCTGGGGATCAACCTTAATCCTTTCTCTGGAAACAACATGACCCGACTGGCTCCAGCTAAAATTCACATTTTGAAAACTTGGCATACAATTGGTGCTGATGAAGAGTCTGCAGAGCTGTCCTGAGGTGATTAGCATGATCCTCCCGACTCCGCGAGTAGACAAGGATGTCATCAATAAAAACAATCACGAAGGAGTCAAGAAACGGTTTGAAAACCCGATTCATAAGACCCATGAAAGCCGCTGGAGCATTGGTCAGTCCAAAGGATATTACCAAAAATTGAAAATGGCCATAACGAGTTTTGAAGGCGGTCTTAGGAATATCCTGCTCTCTGATCTTCAAATGGTGAACCAGACCGTAAATCAATTTTGGAGAAAAACTTTGCATATTGCAATTGGTCGAACAAATCATCTATCCGAGGCAATGGATACTTGTTTTTGATAGTGACTTTGTTGAGCTGCCGATAATCAATACACATCCGAAGCGACCCATCCTTCTTCCTGACGAAAAGAACCGGAGTGCCCCACGGCGACACACTCGGCCGAATGAACCCCTTCTCTAATAAGTCTTTCAACTGCTCCTTTAACTCCCTCAACTCTGCTGGCGCCATTCTGTACGGTGGAATAGATATTGGTTGCGTATCTGGAAATACATCAATCCCGAAATCTATCTCTCTATCTGGCGGAATCCCTGGAAGCTCGTCCGAAAATACTTTAAGAAACTCATTCACGACTAGTACTGACTCGGGGGCAGACACTTCTAAAGCGGTGTCTGCAACCCGGACCAAATGATAAACACACCCCTTTTTAATCATCTTCGAGGCCTTAAGGTAGGAAATAAACCTACCCTTTGGCACCACACCATTCCCTTTCCACTCAATAACTGACTCGTTAGGGAACTCTAGCCTCATAATTCTGTTTCGGCAGTCGAGTTTAGCAAAGCACGAGTAAAGCCAATCCATTCCCATGATAACATCAAAATCTACCATCCCAAGTTCGATAAGATCGGCCGTGGTATCTCGACAACACACCGTGACAACACAATTCCTATAGACGCGCGCGGCTGTAATGAAATCGCCAACAGTATTCGACATAGAGAACGGCTCATGAAGTTGTTCGGGTTCTATCCCAAAACTTGAAGCAATAAATGGGGTAACATATGACAAAGAGGACCCTGGATCAATAAGACCATAAACACCAAGTGCTTGAACAGTCAGAATACCTCTAATAACATCTAGGGAAGCCTCCTCACTCTGACGACCACTCAAAGCATAAAAGCGACTGGGTCCACCTCTACCTCGTACTCCACCCCTAACTGCACCACGCCCTGCTGGAGCTGGACGATGCACTGAAAATGCGGCAACTGAAAAACCGGACGGCTGACAAAAACCACTACCCATGCCCTGACTGGGCGCACGGCAATTCCGCTGAATATGACCTCTCTCCCCACACCCAAATCATACCGGGATATCCAGGTAACAAGGCTCGGTCGGAACCTCCCACACTTAGGTCACGGAGCCCTCCTCTGCTGCTAGAACCTCCCTCTTGGATGACCGGACTAATGGGGTCTCCTGCTGTCTGATACTGGCCCCCAGCGACTGCTCGACTGATAACGGGGCACTGATGGCGGTGCACTGGATGAGGACTGAGCATAAGACTGGGATGGCCCTGATGGTCCTCTCCCTTAAACTGGTCTCCCTCCTCCAACTGAACTCCCCGAGTGGCCCGCTGACTGAGCCCTACTACTACTCTCCCTCTCCGACCTTATCTTCAATATTCTAGCCTTCGTGGCCTGGGCGAATATCACTATCTTACCATAATTCATGTATGAGTGTAAGACAGTTGTAGCAGCTTCATTCACAACCAAGGGACTGAGGCCCTGAACAAATCGTCGAACTCTGGCATCCATAGTTGATACTAACTGAGGAGCGTACTTGGACAACCTCACGAACTCCATGTGGTACTCTCACACACTCATATTACCCTGCTTGAGAACCTCAAACTCCGTAGCACGGGCTGCCATAGTCTCGGTAGGAAAGAAGTGATCCATGAAAGCATCAACGAACTCATCCCATCTCGCCGGAGGACTTCCCTCCCCACGAGAATTCTCCCACATCTCGAACCACGAATATGCTGCTCCCCTCAGCCTGTAAGATGCTAACTCAACCCCCTCTGTCTCTGTAGCCTTCATAACCCAAAGTGTCTTGTACATCTAGAAAATCCTGTGGATCGGCCTCTAGATCAATACCTGAGAACTCTGGAGGTGCCAACTGCAGAAACTGGTTGACTCTGGAACCGGCGGAACCTCTCTGTCCGCTAGAGGGCGCAGGGGCAGCATGAGATCTTTGGGCCTGAGCGCCACTAACTGAGTCAACATATGAATAGCTCCCCTGATGTCCCCATCGGAAGTACCGAGACATGAAGCTGGAACCGAAGAAGGATCAGGAATATCAGCGGAAGGGGTTGCAGCATACTCCGCCGCAGTAGGAATAGGAACATTCTGGTCTGGAACAGAAAGGCCAGGTGGATTCAATGTCGGGGATTCTCTCTCACCCGCACCATCGGGTACAGAATTCACAGCCACACTTGGGGTGGCATTGACCTCTAGGCTGAGTCGAGCTCTCTTCTTTGGTGCCATTACTGAAAATTTCGGAACAATGCACGAGTTAGACAAGGATATTTTCACCTTCCACTTCACCGCACGATATAGAATAACAATGAAAAAAGTGTTTCCTAAATTTCCATGTAGCCCCCTAATTATAGATGTGGTCGACAACACACCGATAAGAAGGGCTCTACTATACACGGCTCCAAGACATCCTAGGACACTTAAAAAACCTTAGGCTCTGATACCAAGTTTGTCACGCCCCAAAATCGAGGGACATGACCTGGGCTCGACCGGGTGGCCCCAGTCAAGCGGACCTGGATTTGCCTCACATATCCCACTCGTTACCCCGTGATTCCAATATACCTTATTCATGTGAATTAGCAATTTGAGACTTAACATAAAACTCCAGTTAAATTCATGTTTGCCTCTTATCATTAACAACATATGATACTAAATACTTGCAAGATACATACAACATACATACTTCTACCACGTGGACCACGATTGTCACTACCTAAGATATATATGTACAATACCCACATTATGTCTACGAAGCCTCTACGAGTAGGGTAAGTTTAAACAATGCTTGCCGGCAACAAGGCCCCGGCTATACCTTACACCATAAAATAAACTAAAAATAAAGCGGCATGAACCACACGTGTCCCCGAGAGGAAGTGGGGCTCATCAATTCAGCTGATGGAGTGGAGAGGAGGCACTACTGACGGTGGGCTGAATTACCTGCTATAGAGCCACCTACATTCATATAAGAAAATGTAGCGCCCCCGACAAAAGGGATGTTAGTACTGTAGAATAGTACTAGTATGTATGAACAAACCTTATCCCAAGTACAATCAAACAATACACAAATAAGAGACAGTAATAGAACTAATCAATCAATGCACGTGGAAAGAAACAACCAAAATCAACAAGTTTCACAATCTCTCATTTTCCCCTTTCAACATCACCATATTCAAGAGTTTCATAGATTATCATTTCAATAGTGATAATGATCACATTCCATCCTTATTAACTCGGCCACCCTTATTACCTTGGCCACCCTTATCACCACAACCCATCATCCTTATTACTTCGTGTTGCAGCGCGCAACCCGATCTCACCAAACACAAACAATTAAATCACAAGAATTCTTAATTTCAAGGAACACAAGTTCATATCAACAATTCTCCATTTGAGCTCAAGGCACATTGACTCTCACCAAGCAGTAATTCATGTGCACGGTGTTGCCATAATCGTGCAACTCATTTACATCATTTCACAATACCCTTTTTCATTACTTTCCACGCACGGTTTTTAGCCATTATATACATTCCCACACTTGGGAACATTAACATTCTTTCATTCATTAACACATACTTTCATATCGATACCCTCGAGCATTTACGAGCTTTGCACATAATAAGATAGGCACATCAAAACACTTTTCACAATCTCATATAGCACGGTAGTATGGCAATCAACTAGGACAATTAGAGAATAGAATCTTACGTCTCAACACATTTGAACAATCAATTCACATATTTTCAAACAAGGTACCCATACTGTATGCTCGGACCTAACAAGAGGATTCTACAAAGGTTAAAGTTAGCCATACATACCTGGGGTCGAAATTCCTTTTTAACTTTTACTCACAAATAACCAAACCATCTAGTACCGTCAATCTAGTTCATAATTAAACATATTCAACTCAGAATTGGAAATCATGCATACAATTCGAACTCTTTTAAGCATTTTATCGAACGCTAGGCGACCCCATTAGATTACCACCCCTTCTTTGTGAATTTTACCCCAACCCTCTTCCCTTTTTGCTAGATTAATAAGTTTTACTCACATTCATGCATGGGTTTGACCTCCATTTTCAAGAACCATCCTATGTGTTTTATTCTTAATTAAAATCTGAGAAATTTGTGGAAAAATAGGGTGACGACTTACCTCTTTGAGTGAAGAAGATAACACCAACTCGATAGATTCCGCGCTTGAGCGACATTGAAGAATCAATTTTTTGATGAAGAATAAATTTCACTCGTAAGAATCCCTCTCTCCCTTCTCTCTATTTTGATCAGAAATCAGTTAAAAATGAAGGAGAGGGGTGTTTTAATGAACTGGGGTCGGGTTTTAAAATTAGAAAAATAGGGGTCCGACACCGGAATGCGGTCAGAATTGTTATCGTATTCCTGACATGCAGCCCGCATAATTGATTGTAGAATGGCCCTCAAGATGGGCAAGCATTGAAAACACACTGTGCAGGTATGCGACCCCTATGCGGTCCGCATGCACGTTATGCAATCGCATAATGCGTCATAACCTCCCTCACCAAAATTAATGGACAAGAATGCGATAACCATGCGGTCCGCATAACCAACATGCGATCGCATTTTGGACCGCATAGTTGTCCTCAAATTGGGCAGTGATTTTGCCCAGGTATGCGACCATCATGCGGTCCGCATACACATTATGCGATCACATAGTGTGTCGCATAATGCCCAGGTTTCTGGAAAATTCATCCTTCAAGTTCCGGGGTACATTTTACTGAAAAGCATGTCTGTTTTAAGAATTTCTACAATTATAACAACTTGGGGACTTATTCGGGTATTGTTTTAAACAATAAATTTTACGGGTCTCTACAATAAATTTTCAGCATGTTAAATATAAGCACCAGAGGCCAGGAGGCCTACTTCAGCAGATGCCTATACCTGAGTGGAAACGGGAGCGCATCACTATGGACTTCGTAGTTGGGTTGCCTCGGACCTTGCGGAAGGTTGATGCAATTTGGGTCATTGTGGACAGGTTGACCAAGTTATCATATTTCATTCCAGTAGCTACCGCTTACACTTCTGAGAGGTTGACCCAGATCTACATTCGGGAGATAGTTCGGTTGCACGGTGTGCCATTGTCCATTATATCAGATCGAGGTCCTCAGTTCACCTCGCACTTTTGAAGAGCCGTACAGAGTGAGTTAGGCACCCGGGTAGAGCTCAGCACAGCATTTCACCCTCAGACCGACGGGCAGTTGGAGCGGACAATTCAGATATTGGAGGACATGCTCAGAGCATGTGTGATTGACTTTGAAGGACAGTGGGATCAGTTCTTGCCTTTGGCCGAGTTTGCTTATAATAATAGTTATCAGTCCAGCATTTAAATGGCTCCATTTGAGGCCTTGTATGGTCGGCGATGTCGTTCTCCCATCGGGTGGTTTGACCCTGGCGAGGCTAAGCTATATGGAATCGATCTGGTGAAGGATGCTTTGGATAAGGTGAAGTTAATTCAGGAGAGTCTTTGCACAGCACGGTCCAGACAGAAGAGTTACGCGGGTCATAAGGCGCACGATGTATCATTTATGGAGGGCGAGAAGGTTCTGTTGATGGTCTCCCTGATGAAGGGTATCATGAGGCTTGGGAAGAAGGACAAGCTGAGCCCGAGGGTTATAGGCCCATTTGAGGTGTTGAGACGAGTTGGGGAGGTTGCTTATGAGATTGCTTTACCTACCAGTTTATCAGGGGTTCATCCAATTTTTCATGTATCCATGCTCCGGAGGTATCACGCCGATTTCTCTCACGTGATAGATTTCAGCACCATTCAGTTGGATGAGTTGTTGGGCTACGAGGAGGAGCCAGTTGCTACTATTGACAGGCAGGATCGCAAGTTGAGATCCAAGAGGGTTTCTGCTGTAAGGGTCCAGTGGAGGGGCCAACCAGTCGAGGAGGTGACTTGGTAGTCCGAGGATAACATGCGGAGCAGATATCCACACTTATTCAGCACTCCAGGTATGATTCTAGACCCGTCCGAGGATGAACGTTTGTTTAAGAGGTGGAGAATGTAACGACCCAACCGGTCATTTTGTGTTCTAGGACCCTGTGCCCCTAAATGAGACTCCCTGTAGTTGCTTTTACTGATTTATGACTTGCGGGGATGGGTGGTTCGAGGTTTGGAGGAGTTCGGAGTGGTATAGGGACACTTAGTTCCTTAAGGTTGGCCTTGAAGGCCAAGTTTGACTTCAGTCAACATTTTTAGTAAACGACCCCGGAATCAAGATTCGAAGATTCCAGTAGGTTTGTATGATGATTTTGGACTTGGGCGTGTGTTCGGAACGAGTTTTGGACAACCCGGGGGCGTTTCGGCGCCAAAGAGTGAAATAAGAATTTTCTTAAGTTCAAATTGAAGTTTGGAACGTGTTTTTTTGTTATCGAGATCCAAACGGAATTCTGAGACCGGAAATAGTTTTGTTATGTCATTTATGACTTGCTTGCAAAATTTGGTTTCATTCCGAGTAGTATAGATAGGTTTGGCGTGTTGTTAGTGAATTCAAGAACTTGAAGTTCTTAAGTTTGATCCAATAAGTTTTGGGGTATGATATTTAGATTTAGCACTGTTTCGGACATTCCGAAGGCTCGAACGAGTCCGTATAATGATTTAGGACTTATTGGTATATTTGGATGGGCTCTCGGGTGGGCCCAGATGCCATTTGGGCATCGAGCGAGGCAAAAAAAAACCAGACTTAAATGACTGCTGGTGCACCAAATCTAGTGCGATCGCACCTACGAAGGTCAAGTCGCAGGTGCGAGACCGCTTCTGCGGTCCTAGTCTCGCAGGTGCGACTCCTGAGGGAGCTGTCCATTTCCGCAAGTGCGGACCCCTTTCCGCAAAAGCGGAGCCGCAGATGCGGACTCCGCTCCGCAGGTGCGAAACCAGGCCTCTTTCCCCTTATCTGCAGGTGCGAGATTTTTCTCCCAGATGCGAGACCGCAGGTGCGGTCCTCGAGCCACAGGTGCGAAAATCCTGTAGGCAGTGCACTTCGTTTTAATTACGGGATTTAGCCATTTTTTAACACCATTCTTCTTCTTTGGGCGATTTTGAGAACATGCAAGGAGGGTATTCGACCTAGCTACTATGAAGTAAGTAATTCCTACTATAAATTTACCTTCATACTTGAATTCTTAGGTAGATTAACACCACAATTAGTAGAACCCATGGGTTAGAGTAAAAACCTACATTTTTAACAAAAATGGGAAAATACCAAGAAATTTATTGAGGAATCAAACAAAAACTATATAATATTGATCCTTAGGCCATGGGTGATAGTTTCCTTCAAAAATTTCCGGAATCCAAGCATGTGGACCGAAGGTGTATTTTAGGATTTTCCCAATTTAGGTTGAAATGATCATTTAAGTAGGAGAATTAAGGACTTTGGAGTATAGACTGATTTGTTTATAGAATATTTGACTAGTTTTGAGTCCTTGGGCGACGAATTTGGAGTTTCGGGAGAATTCTTGACCCGGGAAGTAGACTTGACGCGAGGTAAGTCTCCTTTCTAACCTTGTAAGAGGAAATTTTCCCCATAGGTGAATTAAATGATTATGTGTTATTGTTGTGGGGGACTACGTACGTGCGAGCTGACGAGAACCCGTGCGTAGTGACTATTATTGTTATGCCCGGGTAGTTAGGCCCACACCATGCCATGTGAATTCCATTAACTTGAGTTATATGCTTTGTAACTTCATTGTATGCAACTTTGTTTTTTTTAAGAAAGCCGAGAATTTGATGTTTAAAAAGAATTATTATTTGAAAAGGATTAAAAGAAAGATGTTGTGTTTGCATGGGACCGCTTCTCAATTTGTATCCCGCGAGCGGAGTGATTCTTTCCCTTACTCTCATGAGAGTGGGCCATACGCCACGGCAGGTTGATAGATGCATATATGGTTTGCGTCGTTCGACCCTTCGGTAGTGCACAGTTATTATTATTATATTGGCTAAGGCTGGATGTCCTTATTCCACTATGCGCATGCGATTCGCCTGATGTTGTTTATGACTGTTGAGCTGTGAAATATCCTGGAAGATCGAACTGAAAATTTGTAAATTGATGATTCACTACATATTTGGATTTTTTCACGATTCGATATTTATTTCCTTACTATCCATGCTTACTTGTTGTCCTCTTTTAAATTATCACCTAAATATACTGTTTGGACCCTAGTAAGTGTCAAGTCGACCTCTCGTCACTACTTCTTCGAGATTAGGCGGGATACTTACTGGATACATGTTGTTTATGTACTCATTCTACGCTCTGTACTTAATTGTACAGGTTCTGAGGGAGGTGCATCTGGGTTCCAGACCGGAGCTCGTTCCTGAGTTATATTGGTCGAGGCTTCACGGTGAGCTTCTCTTCTTGGCGATTTCCAGCAGCACTTTGGAGCTATTCTCTGTTATTTTTGTCTATACTTATTCAGATAGTAGGACAGACTTTCAATCTTTTGATATTATTCTACTAGATGCATGTATACTTGTGACACTAGTTCCTGGCGCACACACGCTAGTAGACTTTATTTTGGGATGTAATCGTTAATTATGACTTCATGATTATTTATTTTGCATAAAATTGCCTAAGTTATCCGTTTCTACTTAATGTCTCAAAACTAAGGTAAGCAAGTTTTGAAAAATATTTTGGTAAACTACCTAAACTCACTAGTAGGTAATGGTTGGCCTACCTGACGGCGGTGTTGGGCGCCATCGCGACCTAGGTTAGGATTTGGGTCGTGACATTAGTAAACCAGTTTGTAAAAATCTTCTTGGATGTCAACAATTTGGGTATTTCCAGTTGTGTAAGTGTACTGTTTATTACTCCTTTTAACTCTTGAAGGTAAATAAAGAAACTTTTTTGTGTATGCAACGATGAAGAGTTCATGTTTTAAAATTGAGGCTTGTGAGCTATAAAATTTTTTCTTCACAGTTCTTCTGCTCTTAAATTTATCTATTGAGGAATTTGTTTCTTGGAATTCCAGAATACAATAGTGTTTTCTGCATGCCCGTTGATGAACAAAATAGTTTTCCATTTTTTAGATGAATGAGGAGCATTTGCATTGATATTTGGCGCTGGTATAGAACTAAGAATAATTGGTTAAGCCATCAGCTGTTGTCAATCTAAAGATTAGTATTGAACTGGATCAGGTATTAAATTATACCATTTATATTTTGAATGGAATAAATAAATATAGAGGTATGTTGCTTGGGAGCACAATGTTACATATGGTGTAATGTCGATTTAGTATTTAATTACTTGCCATATAATTTCCAATATTACTTAAAGTGGAATATGAAGTAACATTAACAAACTTAAAAATCAATTTCTTGACATGATTTTTATTCATAGTAAGTATAGCATTAACATTAACTATGTAAGAAATAGTCAATATTTTTCATTGTCTTGTGGATCAGTTCAGCTTTTGCAATCTTAGCTGTATAATGGGAACACAGTTTTGGACTCGGATTCTCTGTAATTTGAATATATAAATTACATTTAATCAAATGTGACAATACACGTGACAGAGATACTCTCACACCAACTATAAATCACACTAGTGTTTCTCTCAAAATTGCTCAGGCTTATTCATCCAAAACATCTTCTTAATATTCTTCTATATTTGCTTTTTGAAATGGCAAGGAGGACGAGTAGGGGTAAGCAAAAGATTGAAATGAAGTATGTCGAGTCAAAAGAAGCACGCTATGTTACCTTCTCAAAAAGGAAAGCGAGCTTGTTTAGGAAGGCAGAGGAGTTTTCCACTGTGACAGGAGCAGACGTTGGTGTTCTGCTCTTTTCACCAAGTGGAAAACCATATTCCTACACCTCCACTAATGTTGAAAAAATAACAGAAAAATTTCGTGAATGGAAACAACAGAATGCTGATGAAGGAAAATCAAGTATCTTTCAAGCATTTGATGATCTCTGCAAAGATATACAAGACGAGAACGAGAATGAAAAAAGTCGGGAACTAATTTATAAGGTCATGTACCCTGGCGCTGAAATACCGCCTGATAAAGAAAGGTTGGAGAAGTTTGTGAAAATGAAGTTGCGGTTGGACAAAATTAATGAAGCAGCAAAGAATCACATTCGGGCCGAGCGACTCAAGATTGATTTAAATGTTGTCCCTCAATATGAAGTGGGGGAGAGTTCAGGAACTCATCATTAATAAACGTGGTAGTGGAAATTGGAGTCCTTGATTTTGGTACTAGTGTTTGGAGGAGAGCTTAATTACCGGTTATCGAGTCTGTCAATTTGGTCAATTGTTGTCTTTTTTATTGAGTCAGTTATGATTTGTCTTTCAGTCATCCCATTATCTGAGGTTTTAGACCATACATGAAGTTGTTATTGGTCAATTATTGTCTTTATTATTATCGGTCTGAGGTTTTTCCATCATGCAAAATTCAATAAAAAAAACTCTTCTCTTGTACCAAACATGCCATGGAATTTTGTGCCATCTTTAATTTTCAATGATGCTTTTTTTTAGTGAACAATGTGAACTGATATAATACATATGGTGTCTTTTCATGGTTCCATCTCACCCAGTGAATTTGACGAATTTACACCAAAGCTTCAGTGGCGAAGTCAAAGGGTGGTCAGTTGATCACCCTTCGTCGAAAAATTATATTGTGTATACATAAAATATTACGTTTAGAGGTATATAACACATATTGAATATCATTTATCGGAATTTTTTTTCACTTCTTTCAAACTTGAATACTCTTGAATAAATTCCTAGTTTCGCCACTGCAAAGCTTGCTACATGTCAGATGGTAGAATCTTTTTAATAAATACAGATAGAGTTGAGTTGGGTGTTTGGCAATCAAGCGCCTTACTCATGGTAGAAAAATACTTAAGAGGGCCACTTGGTCGATGGGATAAGAGATAACAATTTAATGTTAAAATACAGGATTATCGTATCTCGTGTTTGGTTGAATTTTGGGATTTCTTGATTAGTTATACCACACTAGTTGTATTATTTCTACCCCAAGTTTAGAGTGAGACAACAATCCCGAAGTTACTAATCCCGGAATAAAGCACCAACAAAGATGCCTTTCTCAAGGCTCATCTTTCAAAGTCCTATATAAAATATAGAGTAAATTCCATTAGTGGTTATTCAACTTTATGTTTATTACCCAAAAGTTATTTTTCTTTCTTTTGTTACGTAAAAATTATTCAACTTTTTGTTCATTGGCCAAAAGTCATTTTTCTTTCTTTTGTTACACAAAAATTATTTTATTATGCTCTAATTACTACAATAATCACTTTGACCAAATTTTACAAATCTTTTACCTGAAAAGTCTATTATGCCTTTGACATTATAAATTCTCTCATTTATGTAATACCTTTTATAATATATGTTATATAATATAATTTTACCCAAGTATTTTACTTATAATTAAAATAACATAATATTTTTTATTTTTTATTTTTATAATATATTCATACATTTAATTTTTTCTTAATATTACTTTTCAAGATGTATAAGTAGCACTATTATATTTGTCAGTAACATTACCATGAACAAATCTCAAGTGCATATTCTTAATCATGCTTAATGAAATATGTTTAATGAAAATTAAAAAATCAAAGCTCATGATTTATCAGTCAAGCCATGCCCATTAATTTAATAAATAAAATACTCACATTTAGCTAAATGACACATTAGATTAATATTTTCTAATAAATAATATTAACATATAAAACTTTAAAAAAACTTAATATTACACAGAAATATCTTTAAAACTTTTTTTAAAAATTTTATTGACTATAAAAATTTGTTAACAAATTTGTTTTTATTATTTTAAATAAATATTAAAAAATATTTTTACCATTTTTATAGTTAAAATATGTTCATGTTTGAATATGATTAAACAAATTGAGTGCTACAAAAAAAATTAAATGTATGAATATTTATAAATATAATATAGAAGGTATTGCATAAATGAGAGGATTAATGTCAAGGATATAATAGACTTTTCAAGTAAAAGTATGATAAAATCTGACCAAGATGACTTTTATGATAAATAGAGCAAAGTAAATTATTTTTGTGTAACAAAAGAAAGAGAAGTGACTTTTGGGTAATGAACACAAAGTTGAATGATTTTTACGTAACAAAAGAAGAAAAGTGACTTTTGCGTAATGAACACAAAGTTGAATGACCGCCCATGAAATTTACTCTAATTAAGATTAAAATATATGTTTAACCCAACTTATTTAGTGTAAAACCAAATGCATGTTTTATGTTATACGTCGTATACCCATTTTTAGTCGAATGATTCAAATATCTAACGATAAAAAGTATATTCACTAAATAATTGTGATATTATTTATTCCTATTATCATAATATCGCCATTGTAATCCTGATCAAACGTCCTATTCTTTACTTGCTTTTGTTTGATCAGAATCCCTACTTGACCAAATTAGAAATCGAATTGTATTGTAGGTGTAAGAGCACATAACAGAAGCGGGTAAAACGTTGCAGGACTTAATCTAACACCTTACGGCACGAGCTGACATGCATCACCTATGTTTGCGTTCCCAAAGGTACCCCTCTCTTTCAGGCGGATTCGCGACATCTCGATTAAATTGAACAAGATTAGGATTTGGTATAACATTGTCCAAATTTCACTCTAGTGCTAACGTTTCAAAAAAAAAATTCAATTATATGGTTGATATTGGTTGGTTTCTTCTTTTCTTTTCTTTTCTAGTTCTTTCGGAGAAAATTACAAGATAGATCAATAAATGATACATGATGCCTTATAAGTAACAACTTTCCAAATTTTACGAGTAAAATGAAGTATAACTACAATAGTAAGTTTCTGTAATCAAAGAAATAAGAGTTGCTCTTTTCCTCGAAGAAAGTAGGTGTGGACATAATAAGGGGCCATAAGTTGAAAATTATATTCGTGTAATCTGATTTGTGTAATCTCTATGTAAAGTGTATTATAATGTAGGATTTGAATTTAAAATTCCAAATATAAAGTTTCATAAAAATGATTGGTGTTTGTTTTGTTTTTGAAGAATTTTATGTTTAGCTAACAAATAATATCCTCTATATCTAAGATATATTCACGCTTAGCTTGATAGATAATAGAAAATTCTCTTACATGTCTTAACTTTGTGGCTGAGCTATTACAAACTCTAACTTGTTAAAACTGGCCTACACACGTGTCACGATTCAATTTTTCCTCAGTTGAGTATCATAATGGCACCTAGTCTTAGGGACTAGGTAAGCCTAACATTTACTGAATAACAAAAATAAAAACCTAACAGTCTCGATATAGAAATCTTTACAAAATTTACATTTTTTCAAAACCGGTAGTACAACTCATAAGCTCTACAGAGTTTACTACAACTTCTAAATACAATTGTTTGGAAATAAGTAAAAACAGTGTGAATACAAAAATAGGAAGGTGACTCTGAAGCCTGCGAACGCGGCGACATGTTTACCTTGAGTCTCCTCAGCAAGAATCCGCACAGCTACTAACGATCAATACCTGGATGTCACGATCCAATTTCCCCCTCCGTAAGACGTCATGACGGCACCTAGTCGCTACGACTAGGTAAAAACTAATAACATCAAATAACGGGAATAAAGCCATAATTAAACAACTAAACTTCAATAAAAACTATATATTGGTATAATGTTGCTCGGCATGTACAAGTAAAATCAAATCTCGAATATACACAATATTTCTCAAAACTCGGAATCACGGGTCACAAACTCTAAGAGAAACTAACTAATTGTCTGCTATACATAGTGTCTATGAGATGAAAGGAGGGAAAACAGTATAAGGGATAGAGGCGGACTCCAAAGATCTGCGGACGCGTGCAGATATACTTTGAAGTCTCCGGTAGGCTGTTGCGGCTGCACTAAAAATGAGGCGAATAAGAGGTATCTGGATCTGCACATTAAAACATGTGCAGGAAGGGAGTGAGTGCACCACAATGGTACCCAGTAAGTGTCAAGCCTAACCTCGGTAGAGTAGTGACGAGGCCAGGCCAGGGCCCTACTGGAGCATAAATATAATAAAGCAAAACAAGGAATATCGTAGTAATAATGACTGAAATGTAACAAGGAAAGAATTAGGGAAAATAACAGCTCAGAACACAACAGTTCAACATGGGATCTCCCGAGATACCGTCTCGTAGTCCCAAACGTAAATGTGCAGGGGGATATCCCGGAATACTGTTCCGTAGTCCCAAAGTAAATATGCTAGACAGGGGGATCTCCTAGAATACCGTTCCGTAGTCCCAAAGTAAAGATGCAGTACATGAGGGTCTCCTGGAATACCGTCACATAGTCCCAAAGTAAATATGCAGTACATGGGCATCTCCCGGAATATCGTTCTGTAGTTCCAAAGTAAATATGCAGCCAAACAACAAGATTCAATAATCATGGCACGGAGTCTTATAATTTATCCTAAGTACAAATTAACGAAAAACAGGTAAAACCCACCAAACATGTTGCACGTAGTTCAAGTAGATAGTTAAGAAAAGTAAGCATGTTTTTTTAGTCTAACATAATGCTACACAAGCTAATAAGTTCAATTAAGAGCAAAGACAGGTTTTAATGAAAAATCTAGTTTTTCAACAAATAGCCCGTGTACATACTCGTCACCTCACTTACACGGCGCTCATATAAAAATAATAGTACCAATCTTAAGGGAAGTTTCTCCACACAAGGTTAGGCAAGCCACTTACCTTGAATCAAGCTCAAATCAATCCGAAATTACGCTCTTGCCACGAGTATCCGGATCTGAATAGCCCAAATCTAATCAAAACCAATTACATAACATAAATACGACTACAAAAAACTAATCTAACGAATGGAATCAATGTTAAAGCAAGAAATTGGGAAAATCGCTCAAAAGCCTCTTTGGGACCACGTCTCGGAATCGAGTAAAAATTACCAAATAAGAACACACATTCACTCACGAGTTCACTTGTACAAAAATCATCCAAATCCGACGCCTAAATCCCACTCAAATCTCAAATATTTGGTTGGGGAACTTTTCCCCCTTTTCCCAACTTCCTCACTCAAATTTCGTAGTTAGATGAAGAATACAACAATGGATTAATGAAATACGATCAAAATCGAGTTAGGAATCGTTACCCAATGATTTCCTCTGAAAAACTCTTGAACATTCGCCTTCTTCCGAGCTCTCAATCGAATTTTTGTGATAGGAAATCAAACCCTAGAAAATGCCCTTTTATGCACAGTGATTATCGCTTCTGCGATCCCAGGACCACATCTGCGATCCCGCTTCTGCGGCTGAGACTCCGCATCTGCGAGTTTTCATTAAACTCCAGAGTCCACACTTGCGCTCCTTCGTCCGCATCTGCGGCTAATCGTCCTCTTCTGCGGAGCCTTCGATCCTCTCACCTCTGCATCTGTGATTGCCCTTTTGCAGATGCGGCTCCCTCCTCGCATCTGCGACCCCTGGCCTTTATACTCAAACCCGCACCTGCAACCTCAGCCTCGCTTATACGAGGTTACACCTGTGTACCTCCCACCGCAGGTGCGAAAGACACCAGAACCAGCAGCTCAGCAATTCTCCTAAGTCCATTTTCAACCCGTTAAGCACCCAAAACTCACCCGAGGCCCCTGGTACCTCAACCAAATATACCAACCTATCATAAAACACCATATGAACTTAGTCGAGCTTTCGAACAACACCATATGAACCTCAAACTTTACACGCAAGTCTCAAATGACACTACAAACCTACTCCCACTTCCGGAATTCCATTTCGAGCCCGATATCAAAATTTCCACTGCCGACCAAAATCGCCAAATTTCCAACTTTCGCCATTTCAAGCCTAAATCTACTACGGACCTCCAAATCACATTCCAGGCGCGCTCCTAAGTCCAAAATCACCTAAAGGAGCTAACAGAACCATCAAAATTCAAATTCGAGGTTGTTTACACACAAGTCGGCATCTGGTCGACTTTTTCAACTTAATCTTTCGATTAAGAGACTAAGTGTCTCAATTATCTTCAAAAAGCAAAATGAACCCTCCGGCGAGACTCAATAGCAGAAATAGATATGGGAAAAGCAGTTAATAGGGGATCGGGGCTCTAACTCTCAAAATGATTGGCCGGATCATTACATCCTCCCTCTCTTAAAACAATCGTTCATCCTCGAACGAGCATAGAGACATATCCGGAGCTGTGAAAATATAAGGATAACGGCTGCACATATCCTGCTCGGTCTCCCAAGTTGCCTCCTCGATCGGCTGACCCATCCAATGGACTTTTACTGAAGCAATGTTCTTTGACCTTAGTTTTTCTGAATTGCCTATCCAAGATAGCCACTAGCTCCTCAACATAAGATAAATCATTGTCCAATTGGACTGAACTGAAATCCAATACCTGAGACGGATCACCGTGATACTTTCGGAGCACAGAAACATGGAATACTGGATGAACTCCTGCTAGGCTGGGAGTAGAGCAATCTCATAGGCAGCCTCCCCAACATGCCGTAATATCTAAAAAAGACCAATGTACCTCGGGCTCAGCTTGCCCTTCTTCCTGAACCTCATGACGCCCTTCATAGGCGCTACCTAAAGCAAGACCCGCTCTCCAACCATAAATGCTAAATCGCGAACCTTCCGGTTCGCATAACTCTTTTGTCTGGACTGGGCTGTGCGAAGTCTATCCTGAATCACCTTCACCTTATCCAGGGCATCCTGGACCAAATCTGTACCCAAGAATCGAGTCTCACCCGACTCAAACCAACCCATTGGGGACAGACACTGCCGACCATACAGAGCCTCATACGGTGCCATCTGAATGTTGGACTGATAATAATTATTATAGGCGTCACACCTCCTTTTTCACTACCTCGGGTAATAAAGGGTAATAAGGGAGTTTTTCCAATTTAAGTGACATTATTCGGATTTGGGATTTATTTAGTTTTCAGCGTCGCCACTCGAATTTTTAACGATGTTCCGGGATATTGTTTATTTATTAAAAATCCCAAACCGAGGAATTTTGACTCTGTTTTAAGTTGTCTGCGAACCAGAGATCCGAATAAGGAATTTTGTTAACCCGGGAGAAGGTGTTAGGTATTTCTGAGTTCCGTGGTTCTAGCACGGTCGTTTGACTATTATTATTTGGCATAACTTATCTGATTATTTGCTGCCTATTGTGCATTTAGCCTTTTCATTTTTAGCCGCTTTTAATATTTATGGATTTATCTTGAAACAAGTCACAATATCGTGCACTTGTTGTTTTTGGACACGTTGCAAACCGCGTCACATGAAATGTACCCGCGATTTTCAACATGTTTATTTTAATTATTGTTTGAAGTTGTGGTTGGGGGCATGAGTTGCCACACCCTAGTAGGATTTATGTATCACGATCATGCCATGAGAACCATACTCATAGCCGTGATAATTTATTATTAATCGCGTCTAAAGAAAACTACGATGTTCATGATATTTATTAATTTGAGCTTCGTTGTAAAAATCATGACTTAAAGATTATTGTAAGCAAAAATAGCTCATCATAGAGTGTCTTAGAATTAGAGAACGTTTGAATCAACCTTTGTTGGCTATCATTTCAGTTCGTGGGTTCATAATTAGGAATTACACTAACTACATGTTTGGGGAAATAGTTTGACATCTGCTAAAGAGGAGAAAAGACATTTATAATACAACCTCTAACAAACAAACATCATGCTGCGTTGGGATTAAAATTACACACAATCTATTTTACAATTATTTAGTAAGTATGATCAATTTACACTAATAGACAAATTCCGGCTTACTATTCTTCATTCCACTTCTCATCTTCCATCAATAACATACTGAACACAAAGCCACTCAAGTTATATTTTCCTTTTTGAATAAGTGACGCTCAACAGGAACTTAGAGTCTAATTGACCAAACCGTTTGCATTTTTTTAAAATCAGACCTAATCTGCAATTATGTATTTGTTAAGTTCAAATAACTATTCTGTTTTAGGCTAAAGCAAATTAGAGTCAATAAGCCATAGCAACCGTACAGTAAATAACAAATGGACTCAGATAGCAAACATGGATTCATATTAGAACAAATGACACTTTACTTCATGCTAACATTGAATCACAATCAACAAATTCAAACAATAAACAACAGACAAAAATCAAAAAATTCACCTTCATATTAGGTAGAATAGATCCGGAATTGAATCAAGCTTCAGTACATACCTAAGCACAAGAATTAATCCGAAGAGTAAATTGCCAAATAACAGTGAAAAATAAGAAATCGGAGCTTAGCAAAGGTCTGCGAATGAACATCAGCAAATTTCGACTTCGAACAGCTTCAGAATCCTAGAAACGACTAAGCCATGTAGCAGAAATTGAACAGCCTATTTTAATCCTCACTTTTCTAATTTTTTTCTCTTCTTTCAAAATTTTCTATTTTGCTTCTTTTATAGTTCTTTTCCAGATCTGAAATGCAAAGCTCGAAACCAAAAATTTCTAGTTACTTTGTCTATGAGCTTGTGTGTGTGTATGAGTGAAGAAAGAAGAAAGAAGAAGGAGAGGGAAGGGGTGATCGGCGGCTGTGAAGGAAGATGGCCGCTGCTCCGGCGGCGACGGATTTGGGGAGGATGACTGTGAGAGTGGTCATTTGGTGTTAGGGGTGAGAAGATGAGGAACAAGGGCGGCAACACTGTTTTTCTCGCCGGATTCCAGCGGTACGAGAGCGTGAGAGATGGTGAGATGAAAGGCTAGTCACAGTCGTCTTCTCTTTTTTTGGGGGAATATCTCTGATTTTTGGTCCTTTTCTTTTCTTTATCGGTGGAGAGTGAGAGATGGGAAAGAGATCGAGAGCCACCACACTTCAAGGGGAGGGGAGTCTGATTAGTCTCTCTTGTTGAGAGAGACCAGTGAAAGATGAAATTTGCTTTTGGATTTTGAAGAAATGGCCTGATGTCCTCATAGAGAAAGAAGAGGGAGACGATGATGAAAGGGAAAAACAGCGATGGGAGGGGGGTTTCCAAAATTAGGTCTAGGTCTAGATTTTAGGAAAGTGGGGTTTTTAAAGAGGGGGTATTTGGTTGGGCCTGGGATTTTGGGCCCTAAAATAGGGTCAATTTAAAATAAAAGGCCAAATTGTCCTTTCAAAAAAGGCCACCTTACTACTAATTGAATTTATTTTGCAAAAAGACTAATTAAAATTTTAACTAATTAATTAGACTAATTGATTAATGCTAATGAATATTTTTTGGGACTTTTTATATATTAATTTATCAATTAAAAAGTTATTAATTCCTAAAGATGCAAATTAAACCTAAGATGACATGAAATAAAAATGTGACAATTTTTATGATTTTTTCGATAATTATAAACATGCATGAGATGCAACTAAATAAAGAAAAACTCCTAAAATTCATAAAAATTATTTTTGGATTATTTTTAAGAGTAATTTCCACGCGGGGGCAAAATTTGGGTATTCACAGCTGCCCCTCTTTGCTCGAGAATATGAAGAGTTTTCGGACAAAGATAAAGTGAGTAATTACGAGCTATTTTTGCCCGTTTGGTACTCCATTTGGAAGCATTTTGAAAAAGGTTTGACCGAACCTTGCTTCGGAGGTTGCCTACATATCCTTGGCTATAAAGGAATAAGGTCAGTATAGTTCTGGAAGTTTTGGTAGCTGGGACTACCGGGAAGTTGTGATTTCACTGTTGTTGTTGCTGCTTACTGCTTGTTGAGTTCCTTATTACATCGAAATAAAAATGACAAAGACTAAACTGAACCTATTAACTACGAGTTACAAGATTCTTATTTATGAGTCTTCTGAAGCTTGATCTTGAGTCTTGCTTGTTTCTTTACGCAGACTCTGATCTGAATCTTGATGCTTGTTAGTTGTATGTGCTGGTTCAATCTTCTTCAGCTTTTCGGGTCAAGAAGGGACACACACCGCTTGTGATTTCAATCTTGTCTTGAGTGGTCCACATCTTTTCCGCTTCTGTACTTTGGGTCCAACTCTTTTTCTTTTCTTATTTTCTCTTATTCTGAATTGAGACATCTTATTTTGGTCGTCTCGAATCCATTGTAACTTGCGCAAAATAAAAAAAATGAACGAAATTTTCTGCCCCAATTTTCACTAGGAAAATTTCGTGAGTTATTGTAACGAAATCTATGTTATTTCATTATTGAAAGCAATGAAAAGCCGGGAATGGTGTACCCAGAGTTATTATAGACTAGGGAGTGGATACCCTATGCGTAAAAGTAAAATCAACTAGGGATTGGAGACGCTATATTGGAAAAGATCGACAGGTTATGTTGTCGTCAAGAAAAGCTCACTAAGTTATAACGGTGTCTGAGGATCAACGGGTTATGCCGTTGTAAAGAAAGAGATTACCAGGTTATGCTGATGTTTGGAAAGGTCAACAGGTTATGTTGTTTCCTGAAAAAGAGATCACTAGGTTATGCTAGTGTCTGTAAATCATCAACGGGTTATGCCGTTGTCAGGAAAAGAAGAGATCACCAGGTTATGCTGGTGTATGGAAAGGTCAACAGGTTATGTTGTTGCCCTGGGAAAAGAGATCACTGGGTTATGCCAGTGTCTGGAGAAGAAAAGATCACCAGGTTATGCTGGTGTCTGGAAAGGTCAACAGGTTATGTTGTTGCCTGGGGAAGAGACCACTGGGTTATGCCAGTGTCTGGAAATGATCAATAGATTATGTTGTTGTCAAGCAAGAGAAGATCACCAGGTTATGATGGTGTCTGCTAGGGAGTGGGACCCTATGTTGGCCTCAACTAAGGAATGGAATGTCCTTCATTGGAAAAGGTTTGGCTAAGGATTGGGGACCCTATGCTACTTTAGGTTTGAATCATTTTCAATATCATTTCTTCTTTTCTTTTTTTTTTGCTTTTATTTTCAGAAAATGAGTGAATGCAGGAAAGAATTTTTGGAGGAAACTTCCTTTTTTTGGATTCAATGTTGCAAAGCTCCTTCAATCCCTTGCGCAATTTCTTTTGGTTGCACCTGCTTTTTGCACGGTTGCTTTCGAGCTGCACATGTTTCCTATTTTCAAACTAGAACAATTTTTTACTTTGAAACGGTGGTTGGTCATGTGGGACCTACATTTCAACTTTATTTTGCCTTTGCAGGCCTTTCACTTGTTTTTTTTTTTGGGTTTTCAGAGCGTTGGTAGACTTCAAGCTCCTAGGATTTACTACAACGGCCGGTCACGTGGGACTTAACTGTTCCAACTTTATTTCACCTTCATTAGCCTTTTATTTCCATTTCAAAGCATTTGGAATACTTCGGCTTTTCAAACTTTGCCGAGACGGTTAGCCGCGTGGGTCTCAACCTTTCAGTTTCATCTACCTTTATAGGAGCTTCAATTTGATTTTCCCCTTTCAAGGGTTTTGGTTTGGCATCGGCCACTAAGGTCAGTCGGGATCGACTTGATGCCCTTGACGAGGCTGAGCGCCTTTTGCATATTATCCCATGCCAAATTAGATCCGGTAAATCAGTTTTGCCATCCTTTCTTTGCCTTAGTTTCGGAAACATAGTTAGACCAAAGATTTGAAAGGAAATACGTGATAGAACGGACAATGAATTTAAACAAAAGGTATCCCTTTCGGGGGGAAAGGAAAGAAGGACTTATCTGGAGTGCATGCGGACTCCAATGAACATGACATGCCTTTTGGACTGGATGCCTAATCTGTGTAAAATGTCCAGCTCTCAGAAATTCATCACGACTAATATCCCGAGATTGAGAAACCTTGCCCCGGACTCTGTCCATATCAGTGATCCATTATCCGTTTAGATTAGTGGCGCCCTTTGCGGGTTTTCTCCTACTAATCTCTCTCATTTCTCTTCTTACCATCGCCTTGTAGTGCTCTTTGCGAGTTTTCACTAACAAGACTCTCTCATTTTTAATTTCTCTGCTCACCGTCGCCTCACGGTGCCCGTGTGGGTTTCCATCGATAAGACTCTCTCATTTTTAATTTCTCTCATTGCTTGTATCAGCTTCAAACATATGCATCCTCCAACTTTAGACATCTTTGCCGATCGATCGGAAGGACTTGAACAGGGTTTTGGGTAGAGAGAATTTGGATTGAGCTACAAATTTGGAAATTTTAGGTGAGAAAGTAATATTTTCCCCAGCCTAAACTCTTGGGGAAATGTGGAATTTTATTTTGGTATGACTGAACCCCAGAAAGAGGCTGCCTACGTATTCTTTAGGAATCAAGTCAAACGTAGTTCAGGAAATTTTTGTTTTTGTTTTGTTTTTCCTCTTTTTTTTTGTTTTGTTTTATCTTTCGTTTGCTTTCCTTGTTCTCCTTTTCTTTTATTTTTTCATTTGATTTTTTTTGTCTCTTTTTGTTGCTCTTTTTCTTTTCCTTTTGTTTTTTCAATAACACTTTCAAGTTCCAAAGAGGGTAATCAAAGGAAGGTAATCGGCTCAAAGGGTTGGCAAAAGGGGTAATAGTGTTTGGGTAGCGAGAATGAAAGCCTTCATCATCCCAACCGGAGAACATTTAATACTATATGGAGGATCAAACATAGTACCTTTTGACTGTACCTGCGTTGACAGTTGTTTCAGGGACATTTTCTTTGATGGACCCCAAATACAACCACACTCTTTTGGCAGTACTCTTGCAGTAATGTATGGACCTCTTCAATCTGAACCAACTTTGCTTTGGCTGTCCCGATTCATTGTTTTATCTCCTTGACTTGACTTCATTTGCATTTCTGATCCTTGATTTATTATTTCGAAGTCAGGCGGCGTTTTAAGATCTTTTGACTGCACCTGCGATGACAGTTGTTTCGGGGACATTTCTTCGATGTACCTCAAGTAAAAACGCACTCATTTTGGAAGTACTCTTGTTGCAATGCATGGACTTTCCAATCTGGACCAATTTTACTTTGTTGTTCCGATTCATTGTTTTATTTCCTTATCCTAACTTCATTCGCATTCTGGTTCTTGATTCATTATTTCGAAGTCTGACAGCATTTTAGGATCTGGGCATGAAGTCCACAAGCATGTCATGTTATTGAAATCTGCATTTAAATAGAACTGAAAGCAGAGCAAGAAAAGAGACAAGATTAAGAAATGAAACATTCTTAGAAAATGAAATATTAATTCCATTTGATTTTTTTTTTTATTTTGGAGTTTAAAGATAGAAGGGTTTACATCGGAAAGTAAGACAATGAAGTAAAACATCCGGATCACACCCTGAGATAATCCGGACGCAGAAAAGATAGCAAGACTGGCTACCGAGACTCCCATCTGATGGGGGAACTTTCAAGCTTGGCGACCGTTTTTTGGCTTTTCTTCTGTCTCGGCAATGGCTGCAATGGCCTTCAGTGCCGGATCAAATCCTTCATCTTTACAAATAATTCAGACTACCGGCCCAGTGTGAGCAGACAGGGGATTATTCATCATATTGGGGTCTTCTTCATCCCCAAACACTATTGCCTGGACCTCGATGAGATTTTCCACTGCTCTTTTAAGAGTCCAACAATCTTCAATGTCATGTCCCACTGCTCCTGAGTGGTATTCACATCTAGCATCACCCCGGTGTGAGGGGGACTCGGGGTTCGGTCGGTTTGGGGCCACTGGCTGCAACAGACCTATCTTGACCAATTTTTGGAACAAGCTAGAGTATGATTCACCAATAGGGATAAATGATTCTTTTTTAAAGGCTCTCTTGGGTGAGGATTGTATTGGGGAACATTTGGTTGGGTATTATATGGAGCTTGGTAAGGATGGGCATTTTTGAGAGGTGGAGCTCGGTTTTGGGTATAATGTTGTGGTTGCGTATAAGATTGCGCGTTCATCACCGCATAGGGAGGCGGTGCCATGGCATATTCAGCATCATCTTGATAGGGATAATAGTGTTGTGGGACGTTAGGAAGCATGTATGATTGGTTGAATGCCCTGCGGGGCCCCTCCGAGCTCGAAGCCATCATAGCTCCCTCTTCTATCTCGTTTTTGTTCATCAAACCCTTCGAACCATTCTGAACGGCATGTGATGCAACCTTAAAAGAATCTTGACTCAAGATTCACCCGTTTCCAAACCATTTTCTACCACCTCCCCAATTTTGATAGCCTCGGCGAACGGTCTACCAATAGCAGACATCATGTTCTGTAAGTAGTCTGCATCTTGGGCCAGTAGGAAGACCGTAAGCATTTCTGATTCGTCCATTGGAGGCTTTACCCTGGCAGCTTGCTCACGCCATTTGACAGCATATTCGTGAAATCTTTCCGCGATTTTCTTTTTCAAATTAGACAAAGAGTTTCTGTCGGGAGCGATGTCCACATTATACTGGAACTGGCGGACAAAGTCTCGGGCCAAATCGTCCCACACATGCCAATGGGTAATTTCTTGATCCATATACCATTCAGCAGCAATTTTAGTGAGGCTTTCTCCGAAGTAGGCCATTAGCAACTCCTCTTTTCCACCATCACCCCTAAGCTGGTTACAATATCGTTTTAAGTGAGCCATCGGGTCTCCGTGCCCGTCATATTTTTCAAACTTTGGCGTTTTGAAACCAACCGGGAGGTGAACATGTGGAAACATGCATAAATCGGAGTAGGAGACACTTTTCTGACCACTCAAACCCTGCATGTTTTTAAAGCTTTGCTCTAGACTTCTCATCTTTCAAGCCATTTCTTCCTACTCGGGGTTTCTCATTGTTCTTTGCTGACCCATGGGAGACTCATATTGCGGGTGCTGAGGGCATGGGTTTGGCCTGGGCACTGTTTGATGTGCAGTAGTGGAGGCTGGTGGTGCAACGAACATTGCTGGATGTGCCCTTGAATCCGGCGCCTGAGGGTGATCCACAGAAGGCATTTCCGGACCATTAGGCGGCATTAGAGGGTGGCCACATGGGAAGAGTGAGTTGGGCACAAGGACGTTGGAAAACTCATCTGAACTGGGGATCAACTCAGGGAAACCAGGGACCACACTTGCCGGTTCCCTACCATTAGACCAGGCGTCCCACATTTCCAACATGCGGAGACGCAACATTCTATTTTCTTCAGCAGTTGCTGATTCTGGCTGCGGAATAACCGAGGTCGGTCTATCCACAAGACCAATGATTGGAAGATTGCTTGCGGAGGTCATCTGTGCCTTTGGATCTTGTGAAGGACGGGAAGCCAGACTACCAACAAAACCAACCACCTAAATAGGACCTGTCTTATTGCACACACAACAACCTGGTTAGTTTGAGACATTTAATATATAGGAAATCGCATATTGGGGATGCAATGCACCTAACAGTTAAACGCTTCTACCATGTGTTTGAACGGTTGCGTGTTTCATCCCGGCCTTTAAATGTTTCTTTCAAATTTTAATCTCTCCCTCTTTTTTTTGAATTTTTCATATCTCGATTTCTTTTCTTTCTCTTTTTGTTATTTCGCTCTTCATTTTTCTCAGTTATTTTTTTTTAATTCTTTTTTTTTTCACTTTCTTTTTCTCACTCTTTTAATTTTTCTTTTTTTTTGGCTATGATCGAACCCTATGGGGATTGCCTACGTATCATGACGCCGCATGAATCAGATCTTGCGTAGTTCGGGAAGATCGTAGTAAATAAGTAACTTTCTCTATTTAGTTTTTTTTTGAATTTTTGAAAGAAAGGCTTTAAAAGAACAAAAAAAATATTTTTGGCTCTTTTTTTTTTATGTTTTGATTTTTGAAATGTTTGAAAGAAAGACTTCCAAAGAAGCAAGAAAATATTTTTTGAACTTTTAAATTTTCTTTTTTCTTTCTTTTTTTTAAAATTTTTTTTTGGGAAAAATACTTCAAGATTGAGGAAACCTGTATTTTGGATTTTGATTTTTTGATTGATGAATTTTTTTGAATTTTTTTTTTAAATAAAAACTTATAGATAAGAAAGTAAATATTTTCGAAATTCTTTTTGCTCTTCTTTTTTTTTGGATTTTTTTTTAGGTAAAAGACTTTTAAAAATGGTGGAAAGGCTTCAACTTACAATTATTTTTCTTTTGTTTTGAACTTTGGGAATTTCCAAAGTAAGAAAAAAATATTTTTGCTGAACTTCCAATCGTTTTGTCTTTTTTTTTTAGAAGAAATAAAGTATTCTGGGATTTTGAATGTTGCCTCTAAATTTTCAAAAGAGCAACTTTAAAGAAAGACTTCTAAAGAGGAAAATAATAAAAAAAAAATTGAATTTTTGCTGCTGATTTTTTGGAAGAAAGACTTCTAAAGAAGAAAGAAAATATTTTGAAATTTGATTTGTTGTTTTATTTTTTTGAAATTTCATTTTTTATTTTAATTTTTGAAATAAAAACTTCCAAAGAAAAAGGAAATATTTTTGGATTATTGTTTCTGATTTTTTTTAGAATTTTTGCAAGAAAGAGAATATCTTTTTGGATTTTTTTTTTTTTTTTTTTTTTTTTTTTTTTTTTTTTTTTTTTTTTTTTTTTTTGCATTTGTTGAGAAACGGACTTCTAAAAAGGTTAGAAAATATTATTTTTTTTTGGATTTTGATTGGATTTATTTTACCTATTTTTTTATTTTTTTTTGAATGAAAAGACTTCAAAAGGGAAGGAAAATATTTTGGTTTCTTTTTTAATAAAAAAATCTCTTCTTTTTTTCGAGGGATTTTCAGAAAGGAATTAAAGGAAAATATTTTTTGGATTTTTAAAAATTGGGGTCTTAAAGAAAAACGTTTCTAAAGAAGGAAGAAGGAAAATATTTTTGATTTATCAAATATTTTTTGAAAATATTTTTGTGATTTTGATTTGATTTGTCTCTTTTTTTTCGGATGAAAATATTTTTGGGTTCTAAAACTTTTATTTTTGTTTTATCTTTTATTTGTTTGAAATTTCCTAGGAAAATATTCCTAAAGAAAGAATTAAAGGAAGATATATTTCTTTTTTTGGATTTTTTAATATTATTGGGGGTCGGAACCGATGGAGTTAGCCTACGTATCTCACACCCAGTGAGAATCAAACCCGCGTAGTTCTGTCAAGTTTGACGGAACTGGGAAAATATGACTTTTGAGAACATTCATTTATTTTCTTTCTTATTTATAGACACAGTTTCATATTTCGAATAACTACTAGCACTCTTGTTTTTTTTTATTTTCCTTTTTCTGATTTTCTTTCTTATTCTAGAAGCCGGTCAACATGCAAGCCGAAACAGAATAATGCACGTATAGCAGGTAAGATGCATCTAGATGGTCCTTTACTTCGGGTTCATCTGTCCTAGACGGACCCAACCCCTGTGTTGAGTCCCCTAAGTCAAATGCACATGATGCAAATAATCATTCCTACTAGGGATCTGGCATGAGGCCATGTTATTCTAAGTTTAAATCCTGAGTTTTGTTCTAGATTAGGCTTACTTGAGCAACAGCTCGAGCCGAGGTCGGGGCAGCGTACCGGGAATACAGAAGCTTCACCGGTTTTGCAACTTGTCCGTACCTCGTTCTAAAATTTGGATAACTCTAATAGAAAAGGAGTCACACGAAGTGCACACTTCCCAAATGATTTAGAAGACTCAGAGAGAAGAAGGGTTTCGGCACAGTTTATATGCAGTTCAGAAAATATCAAAGCAGTAAAAAGCGACAATTAGAACATTAAGTTTAAACACGTAAAATCAGATAATGAAAGCCAAAATATAACAGTTATTCTAAGCTTGAATTCTTGAACCCTGAACTAGAGATTTTGGGTTCTCTTATCCCCAGCGGAGATGCCAGAGCTGTCACACCTCCTTTTTCACTACCTCGGGTAATATAGGGTAAAAAGGGAGTTTTTTCACTTTAAGTGACATTATTCGAATTTGGGATTTATTTAGTTTTCATAGTCGCCACCGGATTTATGACGATGTTCCGAGACACCATTTTTATCAAAAATCCCAAACCAAGTAATTTTGAATCTGTTTTAAGTTGTCTGCAAACCGGTGATCCGAATAAGGAATTATTTTAACCTGGGAGAAGGTGTTAAGCATTCCCGAGTTTCGTGGTTCTAGCACGGTCGCTTAACTATTACTATTTGGCATAACTTATCTGATTATTTGCGTGTTTTAGCCTATTGTGCATTTAGCATTTTAATTTTTAGCCTCTTTTAATATTTATGGATTTACCTTGAAACAAGTCATGATGGCGTGCACTTGTCGTTTTTGTACACGTTGCAAACCGCGTCACATGAAATGCACCCGCGATTTTCAACATGTTTATTTTAATTATTGTTTGAAGTTATGGCTGGGGGCATGATTTGCCACACCCTAGTGGGATTTATGTATCACGACCATGCTACGAGAACCGTACTCATAGCCGTGATGATTTATTATTAATCGCGTCTAAAGAAAACTACGATGTTCATGATATTTATTAATTTGAGCTTCTTTGTAAAAATCATGACTTAAAGAATTGTTGTAAGCAAAAATAGCTCATCATAGAGTGTCTTAGAATTAGATAATGTTTGAATCAACCTTTGTTAGTTATCATTTCAGTTCGTGGGTTCATAAATAGGAATTACACTAACTACATGTTTGGGGCAATAGTTTGACATCTGCTAAAGAAGAGAAAATACATGATATAATACAACCTCTAACAAACAAACACCATGATGCGTTGGGATTAAAATTACACATACAATCTGTTTTACGATTATTTAGTAAGTATGACCAATTTACACTAATAGCCAAATTCCAGCTTACTATTCTTCTTTCTACTTCTCATCTTCCATCAATGACATACTGAACACGAAGCTACTCAAGTTATATTTTCCTTTTTGAATAAGTGACGCTCAACAGGAACTTAGAGTCTAATTGACCAAACCGTTTGCATTTTTTTAAAATCAAACCTAATCTGCAATTATGTATTTGTTAAGTTCAAATAACTATTCTGTTTTAGGCTAAAGAAAATTAGAGTCAATAAGCCATAGATACCGTACAGTAAACAACAAATGGACTCAGATAGCAAACATGGATTCATATAAGAACAAATGGCACTTTACTTCATGTTAACATTGAATCACAATCAACAAATTCAAACAATAAACAATAGACGAAAATAAAATAATTCTCCTTCATATTAGCTAAAACATATTCGGAATAGAATCGAGTTTCAGTACATACCTAAGCACAAGAGCTAATCCCGAAGAGTAAATTGCCAAATAACAGCGAAAACAGAAATTGGAGCTTAGCAAAGGTCTGCGAATGAACATCAACAAATTCCGACTTTGAACAGCTTCAGAATCCCAGAAACGACTAAGCCATGTAGAAAAAATTGAACAGCCTTTTTTAATCCTCACTTTTCTGATTTTTCTCTCTTCTTTCGAAATTTTCTGTTTTTCTTCTTTTATAGTTCTTTTCCAGATCTGAAATGCAAAGCTCGAAACCAAAAATTTCTAGCTATCTTTGGCTATGAGCTTTTGTGTGTGTATGAGTGAAGAAAGAAGAAAGAAGAAGGAGAGGGAAGGGGTGATCGGCGACTATGAAGGAAGATGGTCGCTGCTCCGGTGGCGACGGATTTGGGGAGGATGACTGTGAGAGTGGTCGTTTGGTGTTAGGGGTGAGAAGATGAGGAACAAGGGCGGCAACAATGGTTTTCTCGCCGGATTCTGGCGGTACGAGAGCGTGAGAGATGGTGAGATGAAAGGCTAGTCACAGTCGTCTTCTCTTTTTTGGGGGGAATATCTCTAATATTTGGTCCTTTTCTTTTCTTTATCGGTGGAGAGTGAGAGATGGGAAAGAGATCGAGAGCCACCACGCTTCAAGGGGAGGGGAGTCTTATTAGCCTCTCTTGTTGAGATAGACCAGTGAAAGATGAAATTTGCTTTTGGTTTTTGAAGAAATGGCCTGATGTCCTCATAGAGAAAGAAGAGGGAGACAATGATGAAAGGGAAAGACGGCGCTGGGAGGGAGGTTTCCAAAATTAGGTCTAGGTCTAGATTTTAGGAAATTGGGATTTTTAAAGAGGGGGTATTTGGTTGGGCCTGGGATTTTGGGCATTAAAATTGGGTCAATTTAAAATAAAAGGTCAAATTGTTCTTTCAAAAAAGGTCACCTTACTACTAATTGAATATATTTTGCAAAAAGACTAATTAATTATACTAATTGACTAATGCTAATGAATATTTTTTGGGACTTTTTATATATTAATTTATCAATTAAAAATTTATTAATTTCTAAATATGCAAATTAAACCCAAGATGGCATGAAATAAAAATGTGATAATTTTTATGATTTTTTCTATAATTTTAAACATGCATGAAATGCAACTAAATAAAGAAAAACTCCTAAAATTCATAAAAATTATTTTTGGATTATTTTTAGGAGTAATTTCCATGCGGGAGAAAAAATTGGGTGTTCACAGTAGGCAAACTCCGTAACTGGCAAGAACTGGTCCCATGACCTTCCAAACTCCATCACACAAGAACAGAGCATATCCTCTAGAATCTGAATTGTGCGCTCGGGCTGACCGTCCGTCTGAGTGTGAAATGTTGTGCTCAGATCCACCCTAGTGCCCAACTCCTGTTGTATGGCTCGCCAGAATCGTGATGTAAACTGTGTACGTCTGTCTGAAATGATGAAAATTGGGACACCATAAAGGCGGACAATCTCTCTGATGTAAATCTCAGCCAACCACTCTGAAGAGTAAGTAGTCATCACTGGGATGAAATGAGCTTACTTGCTCAGTCGATCCACATTCACCCAAATAGCATCGAACTTCCTCGAAGTCCGTGGGAGCCCAACTACGAAATCCATGGTGATCTGCTCCCACTTCCACTCTGGGATCTCTAACCTTTGAAGCAAGCCACCTGGTCTATGATGCTCATACTTGACCTGCTGACAGTTGAGACACCGAGCCACAAACCTAACTATATCCTTCTTCATCCTCCTCCACCAACAGTGATGTCTCAAATCCTGGTACATCTTCGCGGCACCCGGATGGATGGAATACCGCGAGCTGTGGGCCTCCTCAAGAATAAACTCCCGAAGCCTATCCATATTGGGCACACATATCTTGCCCTGCATCCTCATCACGCTATCATCACCAATAGTCACATCTCTAGAATCACCTCACCGAAACGTATCCTGAAGGACTAGAAGATGGGGGTCATCATACTGATGCTCCCTGATACGGTCATAAAGAGAAGACTGAGAAACCACGCAAGCCAATACTCGGCTCGACTCCGAAATGTCCAATCTCACAAACTGGTTGGCTAAGGCCTGCAGATCCAATGCTAAGGGCCTCTCCACTACTGGAAGATATACCAAATACCCCAAACTCTCTGCTCGGTGACTCACAGCATCCGCCACGACATTAGCCTTCCTCGGGTGGTACAAAATAGTGATGCCATAATCCTTAAGTAGCTCCAACCACCCCCGCTGACGCAAATTAAGATCTTTTTACTTGAATAGGTGCTGCAAACTCCGGTGATCAGTGTAGATCTCACAAGGAACACCGTACAAATAATGAAGTCATATCTTCAAGGCGTGAATGATCACGCTCAACTATGTCTAATAAAAGACTAAACAGGCGTTGCAAATATAATCCGGGGTATTATGCCCAGAGTCGATCCCACAGGAAATTTACGTATCAATCAAGTCTTTAGAATACGCAACTATTACTCAATCAATTCTCTCAAGAATTTTTAATATAAATTGGTGATGTTTTACTAATTTTACTGACAATAATAATAACTAGATATTACTAACAATGTGTTTTAAACAATGATGATAAAGGTCTAAGGTTATGGTTTCCCCCGTTGGTGAACTTACTTCTCGGATACTTCTTATAGTTTGATTACTTGTCTCTATCAATCATGAACACTCTATCTACCATAAATCTCTCTCAAGTAATTATGATAATTTACTAGACGCACTCTCTCAAGTTACGCTAGCTAGATTGCATTACAGTTCACTTTAGATTGCACCCGAGGTATCGTTATCTCTAATCCAACCTCTAAACCCTCGGTTATGACTTTCGTCTATACTCTGGGAGTGGTGTTGTTCAAACAATTACCTAAATATGCACTCTCTCTCAAGTAGATACATACTAAATAGGCACAGCTAATTGATGGCCATTCAATTAACTACAATAAGAACGTAGTTGAACAAATAGAGATTAATCAACCAAACTATATTAATATCACAACAAATTCATCCCCAACGGGTTCTACCAAAACCCTAGATTAAGAAATTAGATAAACATGTTCATAAGAATCAAATCTAAAATAACTTGCATAATTGAATTACAGAGTAATGAACTAAGGAGATAAAAATCAATGTTTTTGCTTTGCTGAGTAGTAATCCACAGGTTCTTCACTTTGATGATTTTCTCTCTTCGAATCCTTTGTATGTTTTCCGAATCTCGTTAAGTTGTGTTTTAGGGGTCTATTTATATGTTTAGGACAAACCCTAAACGTGTAGGAGACTTCTATTCCAACCGGGAAACACTTAAACTCGTCAAAACTCGGAATTGACTGAAACTGGGGCCTGGCGTTTGGGCCCTGGTGCCTGGCTAACGCCAGGCTAAGGCTGGTGTTTGGGCTCTAACGCCTGGCTAACGCCAGGCTAAGGCTGGCGTTTGGACTCTAACGCCGGGCTAACGCCAGGCATGGTCAGGCGTTTGGGCTCTGGCGCCCGGCTATAGCCCTGTGCACTCCTCCTCGCCTCTTGAGCGTATTTTCGATGTATTTGCATCCATTTAGCTCGGTTTCCATCTCCAATTCACCTACACATGAAATAGACTCTATTATGCACATAAAAAGTGTATTTTTATCATT
>ML411284.1:881-38668 GCA_005239525.1 Nicotiana knightiana
GTAAAAGCCCAGAGAAAGATTCGATTCTGACTTCGTAGAGCCGGTGCTGCTGTTGCCTGCGCGTAGGGCCGTCCCCCACTCCCGTCCCGGGGCGCTAAGGGGCTTTTGTTTTTGGAACAGACGGCAGTGTTTTGCTGACGCCTCGAATCAAGCTTTTATTGCGACATGCTATGCTTTCTCCCCCATTGCTAGTAGGTTGATGGGTCGCGCGCCCGGCACACATGTTTTGGCCTTGTGTGTCCAGAGGAACTGAACGGGCAAAAAGACCTACTAAATAGGAGGAAAAGGTCATTTACGTTGTGTTATTTTATTATGTAGTTTCCTATGCTACGACGTTGGTGTATTTGTTTTTGATAATTTTATTTTATGTTGCATCTGTTAAATAGGGGTTTTCCTTCTATGATTCAGTGAAATCACAGTGGTTGGAAGCTGTTTCAAAATTATGGTCTTGAAAAGTTGGGTGGTGTAGTGAAGAGATTGTGCGATTGGTTGTTTGTTATATATGGAGTATGTTAGAACAATTTATTGAGTCATTTTTCTTTTCTTTCCAATTAATATCTTCTGGTTTATACTTTACAGTTTGCCCTTTTTGTAGTGTGGGTGAGATGCAAGTGTGTGTGTGTATTGTAGTTTTTGGATACGAATTGGAAGTTTAGTTTATGAATTGAAATTTTAGGATATGAATTGGACTTTTAGTTTATGTATTGTAGTTTTAGTTTATGTATTGTAATTTTAGTTTACAAATTGGAATTTTTGTGTATGAATTGAACTTTTAGGATATAAACTGAACCTTTAGGATATGAATTGAACTTTTGTGGATATGAATGAAAATTTTAGGATATGAATTGGACTTTTAGTTTATGAATTAAAATTTTTGTGTATGAATTGAACNGCAGAAAAACGACCACACTTGGTCGCTTTTATATTTAAATTTTTTTTCTGGGCAATAGCGACCAAAGTTGGTCGCTAAATAACCCAGATTTTCAGAAAAGCGACCAACTTTGATCGCTATACTTTTAAAAAAATAAAAATTCTGGGAATTAGTGACCAATTTTGGTCGCTTATGTACCAAAAAAAAAAAAATTAAATTCTATAAATTAGCGACCATTTGTGGTCGCTTATTTTTAAAAAAAAATTAAAAAAATTAAAAATAAGCGACCAACTATGGTCGCTAAATTTATATTATTAAAATATTTTAGCGACCAAAGTTGGTCGCTATATTGTATACCCGAAATATTTGGTCCTTTTACTTTAGAGACCAAAGTTGGTCGCTAATTAGCGACCAACTTTGGTCCCTATTTTAAAGGGACCAGCAAAATAGCGACCAAGCCAGTTTGGACGCATTTTGGTCGCTTTTCACTGTTTAGGGACCAACTTTGGTCGCTTTTTGTGGTCGTTTTTTCCCGAATTTTTAGTAGTGTGTTGTACATGGTAATTCAGTGTAAGCACCGAATTTATGTGTTTGGAAGTTTGCGGGTTTAGAAATTATAGAGTTTACAGGATCGAAAGTTTAGCGGTTCAGAAATTTATGAAATTTGTGGGCTCGGAAGGTTGTTGGTTCTAAAGTTTATGGCTTCATATATATTGTATCTAAATTATAATTTATGAATACTCTTGAGAAGTTATTTTTCTTAATTTGTGTGTCAAACACCGAAAAATGAGTAAAATTACTACTTGTTTTCCAAAAAAATATTTCTTGGAAAATATTTTCCGTTATACCAAACACACCCTAAAGCTCAACACTTATTTACAACGAGTAGCTGTTTTGATAACTAACATTTACTTTTAAATTAAAAATGTATTGCTGTTTAATTACTATACTTGTGAAACTAAACATGACTAACAATTGAGTTAGGAAGAAAAAACAAGCTTTTGTAACTAAGTGGGGGTTTGGACTTAAGAATTGTAAAATTCCGGAAAAAAGTAAAAATAAAATTAAGTGAAAATGGTATTTGAAATTAGAGTTATGTTTGGACATGAATACAATTTGGAGTTGTTTTTTAATTTTTGTGAGTGATTCGAAGCGAAAATTTTGAAAAATAGCTTTTTGGAGTTTTTCAAATTTTCGAAAAACTCTGAAATTCAACTTCAAGTGAAATTTAGAATTTTCATGGATAAATACTGATTTCGAAAAAAAAAAGTAAAAAACTTCGGAAAAATATAAAAAAATTTTATGGCCAAACCGGCCCTAAGTTATGTAATTATATTACCGTAGTAATTACACTACCTACAAATTATACAAAAACTTTCCAAATGCACCGCAGGTGACTGCAAAATAAAACTTGACACGTACTGTTTGAATTTTTTTTATATAGCGAGGCAACTTATAATCATAACAGTTTAGTGGATTCTTTATTATCTTTTAAAATTAGGTTACCAATATTTTAATTTGTGGCTTTGTTAGCATATGCGAATCCAGGATTTAGATTATGTGGGTTTAACTTTAATGTTTTTAGTATTGAACCCGTTATATTTTAAAAGTTATGAGTTCAAACTTATTATTTGTTGCAATTTTTATGATTTTTTATACAAAAAATTATGCTCACGGTGAAAGTAATGGGTTCAGATGAACCGGTAGTCATACACTACATCCGCGCATGTTTGTTAGTAAAATATGTAAGATCTAAGAGTTCATTATTCATATGATTACTGAAAATTATGATACAAAATTACTTTTTTTTTATGTAAGAGTTCATTAATATATTGAAATCGCTTTTGATCTATTTTTTATTTCTTTCATCACTGATAGTCTATTTATGGAATCACATTTATGTACCCGACAAAAAGTCCTGTCAAGCTGGAATTCGATCCTTGGCAGTGCATAACTATTTTTCCTTATGACGGTTGTCTCCTTCATATGTGTGCATTATTATTTGGTACTATTCCAAGGACATTGGCTTGACATATATTTGGGGGAGAAAGCGGACATTGTTAGTTATCATCTGTGTTTACTTGGTTTTTATGCAATTCATACATGTTGCTGCTCATTGTCTCACATGCCTACTGTTTTACGTTATATCCTGTCATGTATTTTACTATTAGACCTTAGTGAGTGTCTAGTCGACCTCTCATCACTACTTCTTCGAGATTAGACTTGATACTCACTGGGTACATATTTATTTTTGTACTCATGATGCACTTCTATATTTAACTGTACAAGTTCTGACGCTGGTGTACATGACTATCACACCGGAGCTAGGTACTGATTATAGCTGACTTGACTTCACGGTGAGCTGCTCCCCCTGACGACCTCTGGCCGCACCATGGAGTTTTCTTATGTTATTTTCCCGTCTATTTCATTCAGACAGTGGAATTGTATATATAGTCTTTTGTATATTCAGTTAGTATGCCCGTGACACTAGTTCCTGGCACACACGTAGTGGGTATATATATATATATATATATATATATATATATACACACACACACACATATATATATATGCTTATCTTTGGCCCATGCATCTTTACAGCTATATTACTTACTGGTGAGTTATCATTTTCAGATGTTACGCTTAAACCTTTTTAAAATTGGTAAATGTTGAAATATATAATCAACTGGAAAGGGTAACACTTAATGGATTTCATGTTGGCTCGCCTAACCCCGCCGTGGGGCACCATCATGACCTGAATTAGGATTTGGGTCGTGACAACGTGGTATCAGAGTGCTAGGTTCATGTAAGTCTCATGAGTCACGGGCAGGCCCAGTAGAGTTTTGCGGATCGGTACGGAGACGTCTGTATTTATCTTCAGGAGGCTATAGGGTGTTAAGAAACTTCTCTTCATTCATATTCTATCGTGAAATCGGTGATGTACTCAAACTTGTTCTTCTATTCTCTCATAGATGGTGAGGACGCGTGCATCTGATGCTCCTGATCCAGGAGAGGCTGCTACCCCCGCCGCTCGAGGTCGTGGTAGAGGCAGGGGTAGGGCACCTGCTCTAGGTAGGGGTCGAGGGCGTCCTAGAGCTATACCAGTCGCACCACCAGAGGACCCTATCATTGAGGAGCAGGACGAGGTGCCTCCAGTAGCTCCTGCTCCAGCAGAGTTTATGACGACGCCGGGCTTCCAGGAGGTCATGGGCCGCATGATGAGGTTTATGGACATCATGTCCCAGGCTGGCCTATTTCCAGCAAATCCTGCCACTTCTCAGGCGGGAGGCGAGTCCAGACCCCTACCGCTCAGGCCGCAGGTCAGGCAGCAGCAACACATCATACCCCGGTACACCGCGCATAGGTGGGGTTCAGCCTATAGTAGCAGCACCAGAGCCCAGGCCAGTTGCGGAGGGTGACCAGCAGAAGATGTTAGATAGATGGACCCGACTTCGCCCTCTAGTCTTCAGGGGTGAGCGGGGTGAGGATGCCCAAGACTTCATCGACAGGTGCAGGGACAAACTGCACAACATGAGGATCTTGGAGTCGCATGGGGTGGATTTCACCACATTTCAGCTAGAGGGCAGAGCACACATGTGGTGGTAGTCTTATATTCTCAGCAGGCCAGCAAATTCTCCTCTTGTCACCTGGGGTCAGTTCACTCAGCTATTTCTGGACAGATACATTCCACCTTCTGAGAGGGAGGAGCTGCGGGGTCAGTTTGAGCGGCTAGAGTAGGGGCAGATATCTGTGACAGATTATGAGGCTAGATTTTTCAGAGCTATCCCGCCATGCGCTTATCATATTGCCTACTGATGCCGGGAGGGTGCGGCGGTTCGACGAGGTTGGACAAAATACTTACCAGTACATGAGGTTGGTTGTACTGATGCTGTACTTCTGCACATTACGTGCAGATTTTGGAGCAGAACTGCTGGTGATGTCGGATGCTGATTCAGAAGATGTTCCTGCATTTGGATATAGCTGCCACTTGTTCATCATAGCTTAGGTTATTGCTAATTTGTTTATGTGACCTTCAAGCAGAACGTGTATTTATTTGTATCAGTTTTGAAATTCCAAATCTTAGAAGCTCGTGATTCGTACTACTAGGTCTTGGGCAAATTTGTAGATATTCAGCTAATTCTTTACTATTTTCCTATAATCTCTTTTGGATTGTATTTTCGTTTAGTTGGCTTACCTAGCGGATCGACTTAGGTGTCATCACGATTAGTGATTTTTGAGTCGTGAAAGCAAAATATCATTCGTCTTTTTACCCTTTAAAAACATATTTTACATTGGATACAATTGTAATCTAACTTACTTTCCTAATATTTGGGAATTTGAAATCAACTAAATTTTGAGTATTTATAAATTCTTGCTTATTTTAAAAAGTAACCAACACCAAAAAGGAAAAACCAAAGTTGGAATATGCGCCTAGAGTTCTTTTAGGTTAGAAATATTTATTCTTTGACATAGAATTATACAATATTAAAAGAGTGACTCAACAATTAGAAATCGAAGTAGGAAACAAAATTACATATATTTAGAACTCTGTTACGTTTAATGTTTTTATCCAAATATAAACATTACTTTGTTGTGTAAAAGAGTTAATTGAAAGAGAATACATAGAATACTATAGAAGTAAGGTCGGTAGTCCTTTTCTTTTTCTTTTTATTTTTTATTTGAGCAATTCACATTTTTAGAAAAGTAACATAAATTACAATTTCGTTCAATGTGAACTTTATTTTTAAAGGATAAAAAAACACATTTCCCTAAGAGTCTTCAGGCTTTTAATATAATCTATAAATCTATAGATTATATAGACATTGTTTGCAAATTTGATTGTCACCATTGTCAATAGAACATCGGCCGATCTACTATTTTCTAGAGGTAATCCTTCTTTAATCTTTGAATTGTAATAATCAAGTAGATTGGAGCTTTATATTGTTAACGAATATAATGTTTCTGAATTACATTCAATTAGACAAAAAAAAGCTACTTTACAATTTTATCGTGCCTTACTATGTTATGATTTAGTCCTATTAATTTTGGTGCAAAGAACAAATAACTATTTCTTGCATGAATAAGCCAATAGTATGCCATGTTTGGTTTCCCCTGAGGAATAACTATTTTTCTCTAAGTCTTTTGTAGATTTGAGTAAGAATTTTTATAATTATCAATTCTTAAACTAATACTCTATCTTCAATCTCGATTTACTCCTTCAATGTATAATCTAAGTTTCTTCTTCTTTTCTCCAATAAACTTTTATCTATTTTAGACACTATATTGTATTGGTAAGATTTTTAATTATAAGGATTCTTTTGCTATATTTACATGCTAAATACCAATTTTTTATTGCTCTGACTTTCTATGTTAGAGGTTAAACAAAAAAATGAGTTCGAGTCACTCTAATATAATAATTATGATAATATTCTAATTATTCACTTTTATATTTAAGAAATAATTCAAACTAATTTTAAATTTATGGTATTTGATTTTATTAATTTTAAATATAAATTTTACAATAATCGCTAGGTGTGGCGACCAAACACACCCACGCAAGTATACGTGGTCGTCAAGTCATAGAGTAGTGAGTAGAGTATCGTTCCCACGAAGAATTATGATTAACTTTCGACTGATTCAAACTAAAATAACTTATCGATTCAAGAGATTTATCACAAAATATATAATTAACTACGTTACTACCTAAAAATACCACGTAATGAATTAACTAGAAAATCAACCAAAACAAATAGCAATTTCGAATAACAATCAGTAGGAGATAATATTCCATGGTCACGGGTTAGCTAACAATCGTGTTATGTTCTTGGCTTAAAATGACTAATTGATTTATCTGGATTGTTGATTGACACGGTTGATATTACTCATAAGAATCTGTCGATTCCTTACTCGCCTATCCAAGTTAACTTAATGCCTATATGTCTATGGAATTAAGACTAACAAGAATGCATTTAATATTTATGTATTTCAACCAAGCAAGACAAATATATATATGTCTATCCTAATTGTAAATCCGTTCCACGATGCTCGAGTTCAAGAACCTACTCTATTTAATTCTATATGCAATCTAGAATTTCCACTTTCGAGTTCAACCCTAGATTCGTAGATAGTATTTCACTGTTAACTACACGGAAAAATAATTAAGAACATAATTAAATAAACAACCCAATATGATAAAATCAACTTCGTCAAATTAAACTTCAAATGTAATATTCATGTATCACCCATGATAATAGGGTTCCTAGCCACTCATGTTCATACAATCGTCAAAAATAAAGTTTTCAAACATAAAATCAATGAGTACTAGAAAAGAGATGGAAGAATTGAACAGATCCGTGCTCCCAAGTATTTTGCTCTTTTGTTCTCCTCTCAAAATCAGTCTCCCCTCCATAATAGGTTTGGGGTAGCTTTTATATGAGTTGGGGGTGTCTTGGGGTCGAAATACCCTGATCCTAGACGAAATAGGGAAGCTTCATGTCCCGAGCGTTCAGGACAGCATGGAGCGCTGGCCCTGACGCTCAAAAAATTAGCAATCTGGAAACTGCACCACAGCCAGCGCTGTGGCCCTCAAAATTCAACTTTTACCGATTTTGCTCAAACTCGCGCCGTTTTGTCCCAAATTACATCCAAATGATTCCTACACATAGAAATACCGTTATTTAGAAAAAAATCATTATATTAAACATCTTAAATCTACGATACAGGAGTAAAATGTGAGGCAATTTATACTAAAATATGCATACATTAAGCCGATTATCAACACCCCACATTTAGACTCTTGCTCTGTAACGACCCAGTCGGTCGTTACATAGAACTTTCATTATAATTACTGTTATTGCCTTGTTATAGGTTTGTATTATTGTTATTGATGTGTTAGAGTTGGTAGGCTCAGAATCGAAATGGATGTAGTGAGAATTTAGTCACTTAGTCTTTAAAAATAGCCTTAGAGTGCGAAAAGTCAACTGAGAGTTGACTTATTGGTAAATGACCTCGAAATGCGGATTTTATTGCTCGGATAGATTCACTAGGTGATTTGGGACTTAGGAGTGTGTTCAGAATATTTCTGTGAGGACCGGTGTAGAATTAGGCTTGAATTGGCAAAAGTTAGTTTTTGGTAATTCTCGGTCGGCAGTTGAAAATATGCTATCAGGGTCGGATTGGAATTCCGACAGTTGGAACAGGTTCACAATGTCATTTGGATATGTCTGCAAAATTTCAGGTCAATCAGAGTTGTTTTGGATAGTTTCGGCATCGTTGGTGGATTTTAGAGATTTCAAAGTTCTTAGGCTTGAATTCGATGTGATTTTTGGTGTTTTGATGTTATTTTAGTGTTTAGGGAGTGCAACTAAGTTTGAATGATCATATATGATATGTTGGTATATTTGGTTGGGGTCCCGAGAGGCTCGGGATTGATTACGGATGGTTAACGGGATGTTCGGAATTGGAAAAATACAACAAACAACTGTTGGTTTCTGATTACTGGTGCGACCGCATCTGCGAATTTTGACCGCAGGAGCGGGCCCGAAGGAGCAGAAAAATGCACGCAGATGCGGAAGTAAGGCAGATGAGGAAATTCCGCAGGTGCGAGGTATTTTCCGCATCTGCGATGCTGCAGATGCAGAAGTACCAGCGCAAGTGCGGAGGCTGAGATTCGAGGGTACTCCGCAGGTGCGCACCTGGTACAATAGGTGCGGGTCCGCAGGTGCACTTAAGTGGCCGCAAGTGCGGAACCACTTCTCAGAAAGTATATAATCATGCCTTCGCGATTTTTAACCCTCTTTTTACCATTGTTGTACGGGTTCCGAGGTTTTTGAGGAATTTTGAAGAGGGAAACGTTGGTTCATCATTGAGGTAAGATTTTTGGACTTAATAACTCGATTATATGTGATTGGAGAACTTATGACAGTGTTTAATTATGAAAATCAGTAGGAAAAATGGGGAGTTAGGGCTTGAGATTATGAGACCTTTAGGGGTCCATTTGAGGGGTCAAACTAAACTCCGATTTTAGCGTTCTTTATATGTACGGACTCATGAGATGATGAAGAACATTTTGGTATAATAATTGTCGAGTTCCGGGATGCGGGCCTGGGGGTCAGGTTTTGACCGATTTCGGGTTTTGTGCTTAAAATCGATATTTTTCAATTGGAAATTCATTCCTTTAGTATAATTTGATCATAAAAATCTGAACTTGGTAGATTTGGAGCATTCGGAAGATGATTCGGGAGGCAAGCATATTGCGGAATAGTTTTCGGGCTAATTTGAGGTAAGTAATGTCTTTAAATCCTAACTTGAGGGTATGAAACCCTGAACTTTACATTCTTTCACGGATTTGGAATGCAAAGATTGGAAATTTGGAAATAGATTCCTTTTCAGGCAACTATTGATTTGCGAACCCGATTTTAAAGCCTATGCTTAATAGTATTGATATATTTTGATATAATTTGGGCTGCAAGCTATGTTTGGGGCCTAGTGTCGATCTATTTACCCCTTGGGGGCTGTTTTTACTATTTTCCTCACTTGATATGTTATGATTTTCACTCAGTCTTTTCTTGATACTTGTTTTGACACTCAGAGTATTTGATATTATTTCTTGAAAAAAAAATGAAATAATATTTTGGGTCGAGAACCCGGTATAATGATAGCCCGAGTGGCATGTTGAGAGTGTCTGACTGAGTGAGGCTGCGAGCCAATATTTTGAGGATGTCATGATACGAGAGAGGCCAAGGGCCAATATTATGAGTGATTTATGCCATGACGTGGCTGGCCAAGGGCCAATATTGTGAATGATTTATGCCATGATGTGGCTGGCCGAGGGCCAATATTGTGAGTGACTTATGCCATGATGTGGCTTGTTATAGTGCTTGGGCTGTAGGAGACCCTCCATAGTCAGCACACCCCCAGTGAGCGCAGGTACCTATTGAGTGCGAGTGATGCCCGCGGGGCTGATACTGAGTGATTCTGAGGTCGCCTGATAGGCTGATAGTGAGTGACTGAGTGACTGTGAGGTTGCCTGATGGGCTGATACTGAGTGACTGTGAGGTTGCCTGGTGGGCTGATACTGAGTGATGGTGAGGTGCTGAGGGAAATTGTTACGAGAAATGATTATGGCCCGAGGGGAAGATTTATGATGATTTTATTAGAGTTTTTGACTACGATTCACTTTATTTTTCAAACTGATTTTACTGAGAGTTTTACTGAGATATATTGGAATTATACTTGTTTCAAAGGATTTCTAGAAAATGGCTTTCAAACTTATGTATTTGATGAGTACTTTATGGTGACTTGGTGTTTTACTGTTTTTGTGAATTGGTGTATCTGTGCTGTGTGTTTCGTATTTCTCATACTGTGATTATTTTCATTACTACTGAGCTGGCGTACTCATTATTACTCCCTGTTCCTTTGTGAACAGATCCAGGTGTCGGTCCGGAGTAGTAGCTGTCTTTATTCGTTAGCAGCAGCTTTACGAAATTTCGAGGTAGTTGTCCAGCGTCCACAGCTTCTCCATTTACCTTCCTTATTTAGTTTTAGCATTTCATTCCTAGACTTTATTTAAGACATTAGTAGAGTTAGTTTTATTTCGTAGATGCTCGTGAACATGTTGACTCCAGTCTTGGGAGAGTTTTTTAGACTATTATTGGGGCGTTAAGTCTTAACGTAATTATTTTATGCTATGTTTGCTGTTTATTATTGAATTATGAATTATTTTAATAGAACGAATGGGTAGTTATGGGATGGTTGGCTAGCCTAGTTCCACGATAGGGGCCATCACAACTTGTTAGGATTTGGGGTCGTGACAAGTTGGTATCAGAGCTCTAGGTTGCATAGGACTTAACAGTCATGAGCAGGTTTAGTAGAGTCTTGCGGATCGGTACGGAGACGTCTGTACTTATCTTCGAGAGGCTGCAAACTTCTTAGGAAAAATCGCATTTTCTTGAACTGTTTCGTGTCGTTCTATTGGTTCTTGAAATATAAACTCATGTTGTTTCATTCACTCACAGATGGTGAGGACAGGCAATACCGATCAGGGTGACCAGACACCAGCCAGTCCCACAAGGGGTCGGGGTCGTGGTGGAGCTAGGGGACTAGCCCGTGTAGCAGTCGGGGCAGTGCCAGAGGATCCCCTTATCGTTTAGGGACAGGCTCAGGCACTGGTAGTGCCTATATTTATTCCGGGTCTTCAGGAGACCGTGGCTCAGATATTGACGGTGTGTTCCAATTTAGCTCAGGCAGTTGCTATGACTACTACTGCCACTACAGCTTAGGCCGGGGGAGGAATTCAGACTCCAGCTGCCCCGACACCTGAGCAAGTTGTACAGGGTATTCAGGCATCAGGGGTAGACCCAGCCCAACCGGTTGCCCCAGATCAGGACTATGTAGTTCCAGCTATGCCCGAGGATGAGCAACGTAGGCTGGAGAGGTTCAGCAGACTTCAGCCTCCGACTTTTAGCGGCATAGAGGGTGAGGATGCCCAAGGTTTTCTGGATAGATGCTAGAGTATATTGCGTACTGCGGGTATTTTGGAGACCAGTGGGGTCTCGTTTGCTTCATTTCAGTTTGCGGCTACTGCTTTCACTTAGTGGGAGGCATGTGAGAGGCATAGGCCGGTTGGTTTAGCACAACTTACAGGGCAGTAGTTCTCCACGATCTTTTTGGAGAAGTATGTTCCTCAGTCCCACAGAGAGGAGCAATGCAGACAGTTTGAGCAGCTGCGCCAGGGAGAGTTGTTAGTTACTCAGTACGAGATGAGGTTTTCCGAGTTAGCTAGACATGCTTCTGAGTTTGTCCCTACTGATAGTGAGAGGATTAGGAGGTTTGTAGATGGTTTTACTTATCAGCTTCGGATCTTGATGACCAGAGAGAGAGTGTCTGGAGCTACATTTGAGCAGGTAGTTGACATTGCTCGGGACATTGAGTCAGTTCGTAGGCAAGAGCGTGAGGAGAGGGAGGTCAAGAGGCCTTGGGGATCAGGTAGCTTCAGTGGTGCCCCTTCTAGAGGGCAGTTTCAGCACAGTAGAGGTCATCATTCAGGCCTCCACAGCCAGCTCACCCAGCTTACAGTGGTGCATCTTCGGGGTAGGGTTCTCACAGTTCTTATCAAGGACATTCATCTTTTAGTGCTCTTCCAACTCCGAGTTCTTCCAAAGCATCATCTTATCAAGCAGCGGGGGCATTTGTCAGCCCAAATGACATCACCAAGAACTCATAATGCCCATACCGAGTACGAAAGGATGTCTTAGGGACATACGCCCTAATCCTCAGCTGATGGTAACCAGATCTCAAGTCAATCTTAGAAAACACTGAAGCACCCTGAAGCTGGTCTAATAAATCATTAATCCTCGGTAAAGGGTACTTATTCTTAATAGTAACCTTGTTCAACTGCCGGTAGTCAATGCACATCCTCATCGGGCCATCTTTCTTCTTGACAAACAGCACTAGGGCACCCCACGGAGAAACACTAGGCCTAATAAAGCCTTTATCCAACAAATCCTACAACTGATCCTTCAACTCCTTCAACTCTGGCGGGGCCATACGATACGGCGGAGTAGAAATAGGCGGGTGCCCTTAGCTACCTCAATACAAAAATCAATATCCCTGTTGGGTGGCATACCCGGCAGGTCAGCAGGGAATACCTCTAGAAACTCACGAACCACGGGCACAAACTCCAGGGAAGGAACCTCGGTGCTAGAATCACGAACATAGTCCAGATAGGCCAAACAACCCTTCTCGACCATGCGTCGAGCCTTCATATAAGAAATAACTCTACCAGAAGAATGACTAAGAATCCCTCTCCACTCCAAACGAGGTACCCCTGGCAAGGCCAAGGTCACTGTCTTGGCATGACAGTCCAGAATAGCATAATAGGGGGATAACCAATCCATCCCCAATATAACATCAAAGTCAATCATATCAAGAAGCAAAAGATCAAACTGAGTCTCCAGACCACCAATAACTACTAAGAAAACATGGTAGACTCGATCTACCACTATAGAATCACCCATCGGTGTAAACACATGCACATCAGTACTCAAGGAATCACGGGGCATACTCAAATAAGGGGAAAAATATGAAGACACATAGGAGAATGTAGAACACGGATCAAATAACACCGAAGCCTCTCGGCTACAAACTGAAAACGTACCTGTAATAACTGCATCAGGCTTGGCAGGAAAAGCACAGCACCGGGGCTGAGCCCCTCCAACCTGAACATCACTAGGTCGACCTATTGCGACCTAACGTCTACCTATCGTGGCATATCTTCCACCTCTATGAGTCTGACCTCCACCTCTGGCACCACGGCCGCCACCCCTAGCTGGCTGAGGGGGTGGGGGTGCACCTGATGCGGGAACCATAGCACGGGAACCCTGATACTCAGACCCACCAGAACCTCGGGGACAAAACCTGGAAATATGCCCCAAACCACCGCAAGAATAATAAGGCCTCTACTGCTGTGGCTGCTGACTCTAGACTTGGCCCTGTCGACCCTGATAACCACCCTGGAAGCTCTGAAGCGGCAGTGCACTGATAGGTGCTGGTGGTGCAATAATAGGAGCTGGAGGTGCATTGTGAGCTACCTGAAGTGCCAACTGATAGGGTCTAGGAGGATGACCTCTGCCGAAAGACTCCTTGCCCCCAGATGAGGATCCACTGAATCGACCAAAGTAACGGGGCCTCTTGTCAGCCCCCTGACCACCACCCTGTGACAAAATCATCTCAATCGTCCTGGCTACATTGTCCGCATCCTGGAATGAAATATCAGTACCTGACTCCTTGGCCATCTGAAGCTGATGGGCTGAGCCAAACCCTCAATAAACCTCCTCGCTATCTCACGATCAGAGGAAAGGATCATATGTGCATGCCGAGCTAGAGTGATGAACCTGGTCTCGTACTGAGTGACAGACATAAATCCCTACTGGAGGCGCTCAAACTGCCTTCGAAGATCCTCCTTCTGAGTAACTGGAAGGAACTTCCCCAAGAATTACTCGGAGAACTGAGCCCAAGTCAATGGTGTAGACCCAGCTGGCCTGGTCAAGCAATAGTCTCTCCACCAAGTCTTGGCGGAACCCGAAAGAAGAAAAGTAGCAAAATCCACTCCATTGGACTCTACTATGCCTATGTTCCGAAGAACCTCATGACAGCTTTCCAAATAGTCTTGGGGATCCTCTGATGGTGTACCAGTAAATGTAGTAGTGAATAACTTGTTGAATCTATCCAATCTCCATAAAGCATCTGCTGACATAGCTGCTCTCTCAACTGCCGGTGCCACAATACCCGGTTGAGCTACTCCGGCCATCTGAGGTGCCGAAGTCTGAAACTGAGGGTCTAGCTGCTCTAGTGTGAGAGTAGTAGGAGTTTGGGTCCCTCCCCCAGCCTGAGAAATGGCTGGTGCGGTAGGAAGAAGACCAGCCTCAGCCACACCCTCCATGAGTCCCACTAAGCGGACTAGAGCTTCCTGAAGCACCGGGGTGGCAATGAACCCCTCTGGGACCTGAGCCGGTCCAACTGGAACTGTCTGAGTAGGAACCTCACCAGAAAAGTCTACCTGTGGGTCCTCTACTGAGGCTGCTGCTCTGGGCTGAGCCCTGCCCCTAGTACGGCCTCGGCCTCTCGTAGGAGCTGCAACAGGAGAATCGGGCTGCTGATCGGTAGATGAGGAAGCACGCGTTATCTCCATCTGCGAGAGAATAGAATCGAAACTCAATTAGCATTTAGAATTCAAATCACACGACAAAAAAGAAGAAAAGTGAAGTTATTACTAACTTTGCAGCTTCTGGGGGATAAGTACAAACGTCTCCGTACCGATCCCTCAGACTCTACCAAGTTTGTTCGTGAGTTGTGAGACCTAAGCAACCTATTGATCTGATACCAACTTGTGACGACCTGAAATCCCACCTTCAGGCCGTGATGACGCCTAACGTTGCACCCGCTAGGCAATCCAACGTGTTAACTGAATTGATTTATTAATCAGTGAAAGTAACAAACACTGACTAGATAATTTAGATAAAGTGCGAAAGCATTAATAAAATCTAAATAACAATAGCTAATAACGAAGAAATGCCTTTAAGCACAAAACCCAGAAATGGAGTTACAACCTCACGAAGATTTAGCTAAAAACAAAAGTTTGAAATAAAATGATATATCTGTTTGGAAATACATAGATGACAGAATGAAAGATAGACAGTGACGCCGAGATCCACGAACGCTTGCGGAACTACCTTGGTATCGTATGAAATGGACTGAAGGATACTCCCCCTAACGACGCCCACTGGGTCCGGCTGCGTAATCTGCACAACATAAAGAAGTGCAGGTGTAGCATCAGTATCACCAACCCCATGTACTGAGTAAGTGCCGATCCTAACCTCGGCGAAGTAATGACGAGGCTAAGATACGACAACAAATATTACCTGTGCATTTTAATAGAATAGCGGAAAATAAACAAGAAATACTGTTACGGGGAAGAACATGCTAGGGATAAAAGGGGCAACAATTGCTAACACAGTAGAATCAAGTACTAACGGAAATGTAGAAGTCAAACAGGAAATAACAACTCGAAACAAGTAAAATAGACAGGAGAAGGCACAACATGTCCCCTCGTGCATAGCCTCAAAATCACTCGGCACGGAATGTCCCCTCGTGCATAAATAATAATGACTTGGCACAGAATGTCCCCTCGTGCATAAATAATAATAACTCGGCACGGAATATCCCCTCGTGCATAAATAAATATAAAAGCAACAATTGATATGAAAGATTGACAATACGACTTTTTAAGTGTATAGAAATAATCAACAAAATTCTATTCTCCCGGCAAGGGACTCAACTATAACCAATCTCACTCAGAATTATAATTTCAACAGTAAAACCCTCGACCGAACACATAATCAATAAGTTTCTGCGTCATGAAATAACCTCAAGATACCACTTCCAAGGTTCCCAATAGTTCATGACACAGAGAATATCAAAGAACATTAAATAACTCATCAAAATTCGACTCACGCGCATGCTTGAACACAACATACAGGTACCCGTCACCTCACCTATACGTTGGACATGAATTACACATAGAAAATAAGACTCTATACCTATTTCCTCAAGCTAAGGTTAGGCCAAACACTTACCTCGGCTCCAAAAATGCAAGTCAAGCCTCAATCATGGCCTTTCCTCTTGAATCCGGCTCTGAAACGATAATATCTGGACATAATTGACTTAATAATATCAATAATTATTCAATAACTCAGTCCCAAAGCCTAATTATACATTTCCCATAATTCTTCCAACAATACCAAAATTCGACCTCGGGCCTGCTTGGTCCAAACTCGAGGTTCGGACCAAAACCCGATATTCCATTCCCCCACGAACCCGAATATACAATTTGTTTTGAAATCCGACCCCAAAATGAGGTTGAATTCCCAAAAACCAAAAGCACTAACTCTACCCAAAACCCCCAATTTCTACCTTTGATTTCATGTTTTTAGACCTAAAATCTAGTGATTGATGAAGGAAAATGGAAGAAATTAGAGTTAAGAACACTTACCTATGAAGCTATGGTGGAATGGTCTCCTAAGAATCGCCCAAGAAAAGTGGAGAAGAGGAAAATGGTGAAAGATATGAAAATCCCGTAATGGGTATTCTGTTTTAAGGCTTTAAAACGACTGGACGAAATAATCCTATGTGATCGCGAAGAGAGGGCTGCGATCACATAGAGGTCTGCTTTTAATGCACCACGATCGCGAACAGGGGCCTGCGATCGCACAGCTCAAGGAACCCCTCCCCATGCGATCGCGAACAAGTCTATGCGATCGCACAGGGTACCTAGCCAGCCTCCCACCCGGACCTCCTATACCCCTATGCGATCGCGGACAGCTCTATGCGATCACACAGAGGAAACTGACCTCCCCCTCACTTAAAGCTATGTGATCACAGCTAACCCTACGAGATCGCATATAACAAAGCATCAGACACCAACAACAACCTATTTACACCAGATGTTTCAACCTTTTAGCACCCCGACACCTACCCGAAATTCACCCGAGCCCTCGAGGCTCAAAAACAAATATACACACGACTTCAAAATCATCCCACGAACTTATTCGAGTAATTAAACCACCAAAATAACATCAAAACAATGAATTAAACTCGAAAATCCATAGAATTTCTTCAAACTTCATAAACTATCAAATTTTCCATTTTTGATCCGAAACACGTCAAATCAAGTCCGTTTCTTACCAAATTTTACAGATAACTCACATAACACATATTGAACCTATTCCGGGCTCCGGAACGATAATACGGGCTCAGTAACACAGATCTCACATCAAATTTCATTTTCAAAAGTCTTTATTATTTTCAAAAAACAATTTTCTTTAAAAATTCATTTCTCAAACTTGGGACCTCAAAATTCCATTCCGGGCATACGCCCAGGTCCCATACTTTCCTACGGACCCTCTGGGACCGTCAAATCATGGGTTCAAGTCTGTTTACCAAAAATGTTGACCAAATTCAACTTTATTCAATTAATTATCATAAATTCAACTGTTTAACATATTTTCACATAAAGACTTCCCGGCTACGCGCCCGGGACATGCACGCACATCGAGGTGAGATTAACGGAGGCTTTCAGGGCCTCAAAACACAATTTTAGCTAAATTTACACAGGATGACCTTTTGGATCATCACAAATCTGGTGCAATGATAATTGGTGCAGTCATCAACCTTCCCTTCAGCTCCTCAAATGCGTTCAGACATGCATCATCAAACTTGAAAATGACATCTTTCTCAAGAAGCCTGCACAAAGGAGAAGAAATTTTTGAAAAATCTTTAATGAGACGACGATAAAAACCTGCATGGCCCAAGAAACTGCGAATGCCTTTGACGGAAGTCGGTGGGGGCAATTTTTCAATCGCTTCCACCTTTGCTTTCTCCACCTTTCCCACCCCCTTTTCTTCCTCGCGGAATCAGGTTTACGACATTTTTTGGGACAACCCGTTCCTTTTGGGAAAGGGATTTCCATATTTTGAAGAGTTGCCACCTAACAATTTTAACGGTGCATTAGGGCACGTAAAAGGTTCAATTACAACTACGTTACTAACTAGAGATTTGGGTAAGGGATTGAAATTGTCCTAAGGGGAAGGTGTTTGGCACCCCACATGATCCACAAGTGTGGTTCCCGGCCAAATGGTTTCGTGAATTTGTACAATTAGCAAATAACAAGTAAAGGCTCAAATAAGAGGGGATTTAAGTCTTAAGCATGCAGATGTTTGAAAATAGTAAAGGAGATTAGAATTTGAAGATTATGAGCTAGGAATATAAAAGGTGTCCTAGGTTTATAATAATATAGATCACATCAATGCAATACCCAGTAATCACTCCTCGAAGAGGGGCTACACGTGGTATTAGCGCATCGGTCATCATATCCATATTCTACCCTTCCCAACCCGTAAGGTTATTAAAAATGTGGGTAAGGTTATTAAAAACGAGTGTTGGTATCGACCTCTATTGCATGCTGTTACCCGTCCCTTCCTCTCAGTCCCGGAGGAAATTAGGACTCCTATCCTAAAGGGAGGTGCTAGGAAGACCCTCAGGTTTTAAAGGTAAAAATTCTAGGGCGACAGATAACAAAACAAGTAGGACTGCAGATTAAGGGAAAGCACGAAAAGCAGATAAAGGCTCAATTATTCTTCCACACATACTACACATAAACAAAATGTCTCATACACAACTAAGGTCCATATTAATTCAGAATCCTAAAGCATGGTATCTAGGTGATAACACAAAGACAGATTTATTGCATAACTCAAAGAGGAAGTCTTAATCAGGCTTGCCTACTGGTTTTAAGCATGCTACAGTTAAACATGATCGTAAAGACAGTTCTCATTTTTTTTTGAAGTTTATTACTTAAGGCTTGCCTAGGTGTAGGATAACATGCATCAGTTATTCAGATTTGTTAACGACTATATGTTGTTTATAGCTAATAACATGCAATTCTTGGTGTTGAAGATGTGCAAGGACTAATTACCAGTTGTTTAGAACAGGGGACTATTTTAGATATCTATATTTAGACTAAGTACAGTTAAATGAATGCGATCCTATAGCATGATGTCTAATGCAGCACGATGCATGATAACTTAAATAGGATCTCTAAATGCACATAGAATCACAGCATTATGTGCAGTTTCAAGAATAGCATAGGTGATATATTTTAATGTTGTTTAGCTAGAAACAGGATCTCTAAGTGCGTAGGCATGGTGAAACGTGATTGCAGTCAACCTTATTTATCCTAGGACAGGACTTCTAATAAAGTTTCAGAACACGTTTATATGAGCAGAATCACATAATAGCAATTTACTTAATTATTTGTCATATAGGCAGGATCTCTAACTGAGGGCAATGAATGATGACGTGCTGAAAGGAAATCAACATATATGAGCCTAAGTAGCATGATATCTAATGCATGTCATGTTGTACCAAAACATGGCTGCTATTGCGCATAGAGAAAATAAACGTAGAAGCATGGTCTCTACCCTTAATTATACTACAACATGCATATCACCCACCCATTTTCACTATCTAACCCCAGAGTTGTTTACAATAAATTATTACAGACCATGGGATATGAAATACACAAATGAAATAGGAGAAAAATAAGAAGTTAACTATAGGGAGCCTACAATAGGCTCAGGTCTCCAGGTCCTCAATGCCAAGAATTATTTCACAACCTTTCTCATAACAAGGGTGTGTCAGAGTTCCCTAAGGACCTCAAGGGCTCCCGGACAGTGCTCACACCAGATTTTATAGCCAAGATAGATTAAATGCAGTGTGGAATGGCCAGCCTCTATGTGTCAAAATTTAGAGGGAGCTCAAGGCTCCCAAGGCAATGCTCACACAGAAGGGGCAGAACCTAGACTTATAAGAGTATATGTGAGAGTGCTTGACATAGTTTTGAAAAGGTTAAGTAAGAAAATAGTTTTGAAGGGGTAAGTAAGAAAACAGTTTTTTGAAGAGGGAAACTTGATTGGAATAGTTTTATAACAAAGAAGTTTAACCACCAAAAGGGCAGGAACACCAAGTTCAACATCACACAAAGGACTAGGAATAGTCCAACAACCACAAGCAAGGGTAATGGGATTTGAGGGACAAATACAGAGCAAGTAAGGGTAAGCATGTAGCAGGCAGAAACACATATAGGCATGCAATCAGATGCTCCTAAGGGTTCAGAGGATCAGGGGTACAATAAAGTACCGGATTAGATTACCATATCAATACCAAACAACTAAGACCACGATTAAACTAAAGTACCAGTCATAGGCATAGGATTCACATAAGAAGCAGGTGTTAAGTATACTGAAACATGCTGGTCACTGACAAGTAAAGCATAACTTAACAGGTAGAGGGGTTCCAGGATCTTAGTTACATGTTGAACAACATAATTGTAAATAGAAGCAGATTAGAAACACAATAAATTGCAACAGTAATAGAAACATGTTGGTTTGAGGACTGGAACCTGAATTAGAACATACCAGTGAAGTGAAGAAAGCAGAAACACAAAGCAGAAATAGGAGAGGCACAGTAGTTAGCCTTGGCTTGCAGCCGGCTAACTTAGAATAGTATAAAGTAGCACAGAAGAGAGAATAAAGAGCAAGTTTTAGTTGTGAGAGAGAGAGAGTTGAATAGATTAATTGTTCGTGTCCGTGCCATGGAATGAATAAAGTATATATATAGTTTGAAACTAGGTGAAAATAAGGTAATAATTAGACTGCCTAGTAATTTTGGAACTCAAAGAATCAATTAGTGTACTCCCTTAATTAAGGGTGCTAAATTTCAAACGGTCAGAACAGGTAGCAAGTAAGGAAAGGAATCGCGTATAATAAATAAGGAAAGATTTCAAACATAGTAAGCACATAGTAGGAAATCGGGGTCAGGTTCATAAGGTTTTAATTAAAACACTACTGTTAGAATCAATTGATAAAAAAATTAGTCATGTAATAAGGCAAGAAGTAACTAAAGGTCGTAAAAATATTATCACAGGAAATCAATTAAAGGAAATCAATCATAGAAAATTAGGGATTCAAATAGGAGTAGTACTGATTTAAGAATCAGCATAGATTATGCAGAGTAAACACACAACGGGAGAGAATAAAAAAACCTAGTAATTAAAATAGGGTAAAATCACACGGAATTAGGGGTTTACACAGAACATGACATCAATCACTGAATAAGCATAATACAAGCAGAAAAGGTAAAGATTTAGAGGTATCGATGAACAAAAAAATAGTGTAGAATCACAGAATAAGCATGGGTAATAGCAGCCATAAACCCTAACAAACAATATAAGGTAAAACATCACGAAATCACAGAGTATTCAAGAGAACACAGTGATCATAATAGAACAAATAAACATACTGTTGGAAACAAACTTAGAGCCACAGATTAAAGCCATGACTTTAGGGTCTTTTAACGAAATAACATAGACACAGAAAGGGAAAGGCTTAAACATAACAAAAATTACAAAATAATTCTTAAAATCTGAAGGGAAATCATTTTTGAAAAAAGGGGTTTGAAACCCTAGTTTTGAGATTAGAGATCATTTAGAAATAGGAGGATTTTTCGAAGGAAACATGTAAAAATCTTCATAACATACACAAACCTAAGACGGATCTAAAGGAAATCGGAAAATATTAGGAGTTAGGGTTTCATAGAACCCAGAGAAACAAGAAAACCTTAAAGATATCGTCGGCTTTAGCCGGAAAAGTCATAGATCTTACTCAGACGGCCGGAGGTGGCCGGAAAATGGCATGAGGGACCATGGGTAGGATTTGAACCGCTCCAGGTTCACCTGAGGACCTCAGGGTATCATTAGACCGGCATAGGGTGAAGCAAGGGCCAAGAGATGATGAAAGGCCATGGTTTTCGGCGAGAGAGATGGCCGGAGAAGGTGAATAGTGTTCATCTGAGAGGGGGAAATGTGGAAGGTTCTAGAGAGAACCAGAGATAAAGAGAGGGAGATAGAGAGATGGTTGAGAGAGAATGGGAACGGGGGAAATGAATGGGGGGTAGTCATTAGGGGTTAAATTGGGAAGGGGGAGATCTGGGCCGTTGCATAGGAGAATTGGGTCGGGTAGGATAGGGTATTGGGCTTGGGTATTGGGCTAGATTAATTGGGTTAGGACCAAGTTTAGTTTAGGCTAGGATTTAAATAAAGATGGCTATTTGTCAAATACCCCCTTAAAAATAGATAAATAATTAATAAAATAGCTAATAATTATATAAAAATAAAAATTAAGACTAAATAGGTGAAATTAAGGTAATTAACTAACATTTAAAATATGAAATGACTAACTATTGAATTAAAATGGCATAAAATGTACAATTAGGCTATAATAGCAGCATTGTTGTACTTATAGCCAAATAATGACAAATTGACTAATTTGTGAAATAATTAATCCTAATAGAATTAAAAATGATACATTGAGCTATGAAATATTTTGAAATTCTTTGTAATGCAATTTATGAATAATTGTTGAATATAAAAATACTGAATAAATTTGAAAAGAATTTAATAAAAATATGAAAAATTACAGAAAAATACAAGTTATTATAAAGAATGATTTTGAAGGTATATGAAAATTTTAAAATAGTTTGAGGAAAATGGGTATCAACACCACCTACAACCCATTTTTGGGCACCTTGTGCCCCAGGACTATACCTTCATGTACCATGAAATGGCACTTTTTCCAGTTTAGTACAAGGTTTGTCTCTTTACACCTAGCAAGCACTTTATCAAGGTTCATTAAGAAATTATCAAAAGAACATCCAAACACAGAAAAATCATCCATGAACACTTCTAAAAATCTTTCAACCATGTCAGTAAAAATAGCCATCATACACCTTTGAAAAGTCACAGGTGCATTACAGAGACCAAAGGGCATTCTTTTGAATGCATACGTGCCATAAGGACACGTAAATGTGGTTTTATCTTGGTCCTTAGGGGCTATAGCAATCTAATTGTACCCCGAATAACCATCCAGGAAACAGTAGTATTCCTGGCCAGCTAATCTATCAAGCATTTGGTCAATAAAGGGGAGGGAAAAGTGGTCCTTCTGGGTGGCATTGTTCAATTTTCGATAATCTATGCAAATTCTCTACCCAGTGACAGTTCTTGTAGGAATTAAGTAATTATTTTCATTAACTACCACAATAATCCCCACTTTCTTAGGTACACATTAAACGGAGCTTACCCATTTGCTATCAGAGATTGGAAATACAATGCCTGCATCAAGCCACTTAATCACTTATTTTCCTACCACCTCTTTCATGATTGGATTTATTCGGCATTGTTGCTCTACACTTGGCTTGTGTCCTTACTCCATGAGGATTTTATCCATACTGAACACTGGACTAATGCCTTTAATGTCAGAAATTATCCACCCAATTGCTCGCTTGTGCTTACTTAGCACTCTCAACAGCTTTTCTTCCTGCAATTTAGACAAGGAAGAAGAAACAATAACAGGTAAAGTGTCAGAACTACCCAAATAAGCATATTGAAGGCGAGGGGTAAGAGTTTAAGCTCCAATTTTGGAGCTTCTTTAATTGATGGCTTTGGAGAAGGTCCACTTGGCCTATTAAGGAGTTCAAACGGGTGTATTCCCTGCATGTAAACACAAGATACATCTAGGATATGCATCATCTCCTCAACATCATCATCAATCATCTAGCTATCAAACATCATGAGTGCTTTTTCTAGAGAGTCATCTAGATATACACTCGTGTAACGAAGTAGCTCATCCACCTCCACAACAGATATCATAGAAAGCTCCTTGTAGTGGCGGGGAAGTAGGATTGCTTTGTAGACGTTAAAGACTGCTTCCTCATTGTCCACCCTGATAATCATTTTTCCCTCTCTCACTTTAATTATTGAATCACCAGTAGGCAAGAGAGTCATCCCAATATGATTGGAACTTGCTCATTAGCCTCAAAATCTAGAATTATAAGTCAGCTGGGAAGATGAATTTCCCAATTTGAAGTAGCACTTCTTCAATCACTCATTCAAGGTAGGCTATGGACCTATCAGCTAATTGCAACATCACAGTGTTGGGTCTAGGAGATCCCAGACCCAATTTCTTAAACAAGGACAAGGGAATTAGATTTATGCTCGCACCCAAATCACAAAGAGCACGACCCACGCCAATATTACAAATTTGCACAGGGATGGTGAAGTTTCCAGGATCTTTAAGCTTTTGAGGAAGCTTGTTTTGGACCCTTGAAGTGCACTCCTCAGTAAGTGAGAATGTCTCAAACAAAGTCAATTTCCTCTTGTGAGCTACTATATCTTTTATGTACTGAGCATACTTTGGAATTTCACAAAGTACATCCACCAATGAATATTTAATTGAACCTGGATCAACATAGAGAGACATTTGTTGAACATGCGATCATCATTCTTTTTCTGAAATATCTGGAGGGAAGGTGGTTGTGGCCTTGCAGCCTCCACTGGCTCTAAACCTGCATCATTTTTCTTTGACTCGTGTATTGCCTTAGGGATCATCTCTCCCTCATGAATAGGCTTGTCCTTTCTCTTCTTTGGCATTTCCTCTAGTTCTCTCCCATTTCTGAGTGTAACTGCATTAACTTGAGGATTTTTCTTTGTACCACTGGGAAGAGCACCTGCAGGTCTAGTATTTTGATTTACTGCTAACTGCCTCATTTACCTCTCAAGATTTCTGAAATCAGTCTTGAGCTGTTGATTGTTAAGCAATAACTTCTTTAGAAAGTCATTCGTACTCTCTTCTGTTTGATGGGTGGCTTCTGAGGATGATTGAAATTTCCTTGGGGCCTATACTGATTCTGATTCTGATGATTTTCGCCCCATGATAAGTTAGGATGATTCCTCCAATTTGGATTTTAAGTGTCCCATATTGTGCATGCTGATTTATCGGACCTCTGTTTTGTTGCCCCATAAAGTATACAGATTCATCATTCGTGGGGCAGATGTCACTCGTATGACTGTCACCACATAGTTCGCAGGAAATAGTCATATGTTGTACATGTTGCTTCTATTGTGTTTGTTGCATTGTCATTCTATTCATCTGATTTGCCAGCTTTGCAATATCTGCTCTCATGGCTGAGAAGTCATCAAGCTCAATCACCCTGGATACCTTTTGTTTAATTGCTCTTCTTGCGTTTCCATCTCTTTGCCAATTATGATCATTAGCAGTGAAGTTATTTAGTAAGAGTTGAATTTCACTGTACTGAATCAAGATTCATCTTTGATGCCTCGTCTAGCCCATCAACAAAAGTGTGCCCCAATACCTCATCCGTCTGACAAGGATGTGGGCAGTCTCTGAGTAGCTTCTTGTATCTTTCCCAAGCTTGACGAAGTGTCTCACCATCCCGTTGTTGGAACCCAAGAACTTGGCTCCTCGGTGATTTTGTCTTCTTAGTAGGGAAAAACTTGATAAAGAATTTCCTTGACAAATCATCCCAAGTGCGGATTGAGTTTGCGGGCTCCTTTTGCAACTATTCCTTAGCTTCCCCATCAGTGAAAAGGGAAATACTGTCAGCCTGACATTGTCCTTGAAAACGTTCGGATAATTGTAAGTGTCCGTAATTTCCAAGAAGTTCTGAATGTGTATCTGCGGGTCTTCATGAGATAGACCAACATATTGTCCTATGGACTGAATCAGCTGTACCATATGCTGTTTGAGTTCAAAATGCCCCGTGATATCAAGCTTCACAATAGCCTGAGTCATATTAGCAATATTGGGCCTTGCGGCTTCTATCACCGGACGCTCTTCATTACCTGCCATCTCTATTGGCTGTGGTTGAATTACGATGCCCAACTCTCTCTCTATTATCGTTCTAGCTTCGACTTCCTTCCTCACTCTATGAAGTGTTCGTTCCATTTCTTGATTAAAAGGAAGGAGGTTGTTTTCACTCCTACTCTTCCGCATTCAAGGGAACAGCCTGCGTTAAAACAAACAAGGAAAACTGAAAAATAAAACTTGAACAAATAAGTAATAAAAGCTTAAATCAGTCAAATAGCCAATTTCTATGTCCCCGACCACAGCGCCAAAAACTTGTTTCGACCAAACACACCCACGCAAGTATACGTGGTCGTCAAGTAATAGAGTAGTGAGTAGAGTATCGTTCCCACGAAGACTTATGATTAACTTTCGACTGATTCAAACTAAAATAACTTATCGATTCAAGAGATTTATCACAAAATATATAATTAACTACGTTACTACCTAAATATACCAAGTAATGAATTAACTAGAAACTCAACCAAAAAAAATAGCAATTTTGAATAACAATCAATAGGAGAGGATATTCTAGGGTCACGTGTTAGCTATCAATCGTGTTATGTTCTTGGCTTAAAATGACTAATTGATTTATTTGGATTGTTAATTGACATGGTTGATATTACTCATAAGAATCTGTCAATTCCTTACTCGCCTATCCAAGTTAACTTAATGCCTATATCTCTATGGAATTAAGATTAACAAGAATGCATTTGATATTTCTGTGTTTCAACCAAGCAAGGCAAATAGGTATATGTCTATCCTAATTGCAAATCCGTTCCCTGATGCCCAGGTTCAAGAACCTAATCTATTTAATTCTATATGCAATCTAGAATTCCCACTTTCGAGTTCAACTCTAGATTCGTAGATAGTATTTTACTGTTAACTACTCAGCAAAATAATTAGAACAGAATTAAATAAACAACCGAATATGATAAAATCAACTTCGTCAAATTAAACTTCAAATATAACATTCATGTATCAGCCATGATAATAATACGGTTCTTAGCCACTCATGTTCATACAATCTCAAAAATAAAGTTTTGAAACATAAAATCAATGAGTACTAGAAAAGATATGGAAGAATTGATCAAATTCGTGCTCCCAAGTGTTTTGCTCTTTTTTTTCTCCTCTCAAAATCACGTTCTCCCCTCCATAATAGGTTTAGGGTAGCTGTTATATGAGTTGGGGGTGTCTTGGGGTCGAAATACACGAATCCTAGGAGAAATAGGGAAGCTTCACGTCCCGAGCGTCCAGGGTAGAGTGGGGCGCTAGCCTTGGCGCTAAAAAAATAGCAATCTGGAAACTGCGCCACAACCTGCACCCCACGCTGGTTGTGGCCCTCAAAATTCAACTCTTGCCTTTTTGCTCCGATTTTGCTCCAATTCGCGTTGTTTCGTCCCAAATTGCATCCAAATGAGTCCTACACATAGAAATATCGTTATTTAGCAAAAATCATCATATTAAACATCTTAAATATATGAGACATGAGAAAAATGTGAGGCGGTTTATACTAAAATATGCATACATTAAGCTGATTATCACTTGGCAACACGCGCGAAGCACATATACTAAAACTAGTAAGTATATAAGTTACTAGACTTTTGTAGTATATATTACATAAGAGTAAGGTTATCTCATTTATTAACTATGTAGGGATAAAATATATAGGTAAGGCCAAGCTTAGCCTTAAAAAGATACAAATATCAAGGACTAGAATCTTTAAGGGTAATTAAACGTTTTTGGCCTATTTCCTATTTGTGTTCCCTAATTATAAGTACTAGTTTTAGGGTACGCGCGTTGCGCATGTACCTTTATTGTGAGTAAAATTTTTTTAAAAAGTACGTCAACATTATCAAAGAATATATTTGAATTAGATAATTATAAAGAAAACACTAAGTCTTGAAAATGATGAATTCTGATATTATTAAAGTAACTCAGCAAAGGGAGATACTGTAACGACCCAGCCGGTCGTTTCGAGAGTTATAGCCCCGTTTCCTTCATTTCTGCTTCCTTTTGAGTTCTTCAGCTGTATTTTATCGTACCATGTTGGTTGGTTCGGGTACGGAGTAATTTCGGAGTGGAATGAGACACTTAGTCTCTTATTAGGGAGCTTAAGTTGAAAAAGTCAACTGGATGTTGACTTATGTGTAAACGATCTCGAATTTGAATTTTGATGGTTCTGTTAGCTCCGTTAGGTGATTTTGGACTTAGGAGAGCGTCCAAAATGTAATTTGGAGGTCCGTAGTAGAATTTGGCTTGAATAGGCCAAAGTTGGAAATTTGGCGATTTTGGTCGATAGTGCAAAGTTAGATATCAGGGCCATAATAGAATTTCCAGAAGTTGGAGTAGGTTTGTAGTGTCATTTCTGACGTGTGTGTAAAATTTGAGGTCATTCAGACGTGGTTTGGTAGGTTCCAGTGTCGTTTGCGGAAATTGGAAGTTTAGAAGTTCTTAGGCTTGAAACCGAGGATAATTTGGTGCTTTGATGTTGTTTTGAGTTATTAGAAGGTGCGACTAAGTTTTTATGTTGATATATAACTTGTTTGTATGATTGGTTGAGGTCCCAAGGTCCACATGTGAGTTTCGGGTGGTTAACGGATCAATTATTGATGTTGGGAGATGGCTGATCTGCTAGTGTCTGAAGTTGATGGTGTTTTCCGCACCTGCGGCTGCACCTGCGGATGGGGAGCTGCAGGTGCGCTTGGGTAGCCGCAAATGCAGAAATAGAAGGCCAGGGCTGGAGCCGCAGGTGTGAAGGATTGGTCGCATCTGCGAGCTCGCAGGTGCGAGGCCTTGAACGCAAATGCGAAAGGGGAGAGTTAAGCCAGTTCCGCAGAAGCGGAAGAGTTGCGCAGGTGCGTGCCCGTACGTGCGGAATGAGGACTTATGTGAATTTCCGCAGGTGCAGATCATTTTTCACAGAAGCGAGACCACATGTGCGGATTTTTGACTGCATGTGCGGAAGACCTGGGCAGAAAGTATAAATAGCACACTTCGCGAATTTTGGTTCATTTCCACCATTTTCAAGTCGGCTTGTGGAGCTTTTGGAGTGATTTTAAAGGGAGATTCAAGGGGTTTTTTAGTGAGGTAAGTTACTTGAGCTCTAATACTCCTAACTATGGTTATTTCCCATTGTTCTATCATTTAATTAGTGGAAATTGGGGGTGAAAATGAGGAGTTAGGGCTTAGGATTTTGGAGAGTTTGATGGGAGGATTTGAGGGATCAAACGGTGTCAGATTCTAATAAATTTTGTATGTACGGACTCCTGAGTGAATGGGCTTTCAAGTTTTGTAATTCTTGTCGGATTCGAGACGCGGGCCCGGGTGCCAGGTTTGAGCCAATTTCGAGTTTTTGGTCTAATTTGGTAGTTTTTCTTGTGGAATTCATTCCTTTAGCATAAATTGATGGTATTGTACTGATTGTGAATAGATTCAGAGCATTTGGAGGACGAATCGAGGGGCAAGAGTATTGGGAGTAGAGATTTGATCGGTTTAAGGTAAGTAACAGTTGTAAATCTAGTCCTGAGGGTATGAAACCTCGTATTTTATGTCATGTGACTAATTTGAGGTGACGCACATACTAGGTGATGGGCGTGTGGGCGTGCACCATTGGGGATTGTGACTTATTCTGTCTCGTAGCAACTGTAAGGTTGCATAGTTTGTTGAAAATATCTGATACTTATGTGTTTTAGAGAGAAATTCTGTAAATCAGGTTGGATGCCATGTTTAGGCCTTATGCCAGTGTTGTTTGGACCCTTAGAGGTCTTTTCTTGCTATCCTCTCATTGTTTTCGATTGGAAATCTATACTCAGTCATGTTTATACTTATTTACTGCACAACTCAGTCTCTATTACTCTATTTTGATGCATCATATAAATGTTGTTCCGACTGAATACTTTGTTTTTGAGAGCCCAAGAGGCTGGAGAGGTTTATGACTGAGTGAGGCCGAGGGCATGATTTGTGATTATATTTATGGGATCAGGCTACATGTCGCATCATGTTTGATATAGGATGATGGACTCATTCATTTATGCCATGATTGGCTTGATGTAGCGATTGGGCTGAAGGAGCCCCTCTAGAGTCTGTACACACTCCCAGTAAGCGCAGGAACCAACTGAGTGCGAGTGCTGAGTGCCGAATGCTGAGTGACTTAGAGGCATGAGTAATGGTAAGGTTTGCCCGAGGGGTTGTATACGAACGATTGTGAGGTTTGCCCAAGGGGGTGTATATGAGTTATGTTTGCCCGAGGGGCTGATTATGATTTCATATGTTTTGCTCACCTTTGCATTGAACCTTTGTTTGAAAATAGCCAAAAGATGTCTTTAAATGATTTTACTGGAACTGGATTTAAACGGGCTGATTTGATTCAAACTCTTGTTTAAAAGCATGTTGTATTTTACTGTGTTTTTGTGATATGAACTTTACTTGCATTATTTCTCATCACTACTTCTCAGTCTTCATTTATTCTTGTTACTTACTGAGTTGGCGTACTCACATTACTCCTTGCACCTTATGTGCAGATCTAGGCGTATTTGGACACCGTAGCGGCTGTTAACTATTCTGGTTGCAGATTTCTCGGAGATAGCAAGGTAGCTGCATGGCAATTGTAACCATGATCTTCTCCCTCTTATCTTCCTTTAATTGCATTTAGTTACTTTCCATGCTATGTTAGTCTCGATATTATCAGAAAAATTGTAATAGATGCTCGTGACTAGTGACATCCCGATGTCGGGATTTTTTGTTGATTTGAACCCCTTTATGAAGGTTTTATATTAAATATCTTTGAAATGAAAATATCGATTCGTTTTGGTAATGTGTCGGCTTGCCTATTACCACGATATGCATCATCACGACAGGGTTAGTTTTGGGTCGTGATAAGTTGGTACCAGCGCCTAGGTTACATAGGTCTCATGAGTCATGAGCAGGTTTAGTAGAGTCTTGCGGATCGGTGCGGAGACGTCCGTACTTATCTTTGAGAGGCTCAGAACCCTTAGGAAAAATCTCACATTCTTGAACTCTTCTCGTGCGAATCTGTCGATTCTGATAACTAAACTTCTATTATTTTATTCTCTCATAGATGGTGAGGACTCACACTACCACACAGGGTGACTAGCCACCAGTACCACCAACCAGGGCTGCGAGAGGCCGGGGCCGCGGTCGAGGCCGTGGTAGGGGTAGAGTTGAAGCCCCCACAGCAACCAGGGTAGCACATGTAGACCCTCCAATTTCTCAGGACCAGGACCAGGTCCCAGTTGCAGATGTCCCGGTGAGACCAGCTCAGGCACCACCTCTGCCTATTGTGATTCCTCGCCTTCAGGAGGCCCTAGCTCAGATCCTGTCAGTATGTACTGGCCTTGCTCAGGCGATCTCTGTTTCTACGGCCGCAACTACTTCTTAGGCCGGGGGAGGCACTCAGACTCCTGCCGCCCGCACACTGGAGTAGGTTGTTCAGGGACTTCAGACACCGAGGGCACCACCACCCAGTCAGTTGCAGCTACTTAAGACTATGTGGAACCTGTTATGCCTGAGGATGAGCAGCGTATATTGGAGAGATTTGGGAGACTCCGGCCTCCATATTTCAATGGAACAGAGGGTGAGGATGCTCAGGGTTTCTTGGATAAGTATTAGAGGATGCTCCGGACAGCAGGTATTCTGGAGACCAGTGGGGTCTCATTCACTAGTTTCCAGTTCTCTGGGGCTACATTTAGTTGGTGGGAGGCTTATGAGTGGCGTAGGTCAGATGGCGTAGCACCCCTTACTTGGCAGCAGTTCTCTGTTCTCTTTCTGGAGAAGTTTGTACCTCTGTCCCGCAGAGAGGAGCTCGCAGAAAATTTGAGCAGCTTCGACAGGGTGATATGTCTATGCCATAGTATGAGATGCAGTTCTCTAAGTTGGCCCGTCATGCGATTTGGTTGGTTCCCACAGACCGAGAGAGGATCGGAAGGTTTATATATGGCCTCGGTTTTCAGCTTTGATTGCTTATGACTTGAGAGAGTGTCTGGTGCTACTTTTGATGAGGTTGTCAACATTGCTCGAAAGATTGAGATGATTCGCGGTCAGGAGAGGATTGAGATGGAGGCCAAGAGGCCTCGTGGACAAGGTGGATTCAGTGGTGCTCCTTCTCGGGGTCAGTTCCATCACGGTAGAGGTCTTCCATTCAGGCATGCTCAGCCAGTTCGCCTAGTTCACCGTGGTGCATCATCAAGCCATGGTTCTCATAGTTCTCATCAGGGCCACTCATCATTCAGTGCCCTGCCAGCACAGAGTCTGTTACGTGCTCCATCAGTTCAGGGCTTCTCCATGCTAGGTTCTTCTGTCACCGTCACCATCACCATGGGGTTGTTTTGAGTGTGGGGAGTTTGGGCATATGTGGAGGCAATGCCCTCGTCGTCATGGGGGTCCGCCTCACCAGAGGAGTCAACCATCAACTTCAGCACCAGTTACTTCACCACCTGCCTAATCACTTAGTGGTGGAGGTCAGTCAGCTAGGCGTTGCCCTAGAGGAGGAGGTCGATCAGTGGTGGTGAGGACCGTTTCTATGCCCTCCCTACTAGACTAGATGCCATTGCTTCAGATGCTGTGATTATAGGTATTGTTTCAGTTTTCCACTGAGATGCCTCACAATCAGTACAATACTATCAATTTATGCTAAAGGAATGAATTTCATAAGAAAAACTATCAAAACAGACCCCAAACCCGAAATCGGCTCAAACCCGGCCCCTGGGCCCACGTCTCGAAATCCGTCAAAAATTATAAAACTTGAAAATCACTCCAAAAGCTCCAAAAACCGATTGAAAATGGTGTAAATGAACCAAAATTCGCGAAGTGTGATATTTATACTTTCTGCCAAGGGCTTTAGCACCTGCAGCCAAATATCCGCTCCTCTAGTAAAATCCTCGCACCTGCGAGAATCACTTAAGTCCTCATATCCCACACCTGCGGGTGCAAACCTGTGCAACACTTTCGCTTCTGCGGAACCAACTCAACTCTTCCTTTCCGCATATGCGCTCAAGGCCTCGCAGATGTGGGCTTACAGATGCGGCCAATCATTCAGATCTGCGTTCCCAGTCTTGGCCTTCTATTTTGTATCTGCGGCTACCCAAGCGCACCTGTGACCTCGCGCCTGCGGCTCCCCATCCGTAAGTGTGGAAAACACCAGTAGCAGAATTAACCATCTCCCAAGTCCGAAATTGATCCGATAACCACTCGAAACTCACCCGAGGCCCTCGGGACCTCAACCAATAATACCAAAAAGTCATATATCAACATACGAACTTAGTCGAACCTTCGAATCACTCAAAACAACATTAAAACACCAAATTACGCTCGGATTCAAGCCTAAGAACTTCTAATATTCCAAATTCTGCCAACGATGCCGAAACCTACCAAACCAAGTCCGAATGACCTCAAATTTCACACACACGTCACAAATGACGCTACGAACCTACTCCAACTTTCGCAAATCCGTTTCCCCGATTTCAAATTTCCACTGCCGACCCAAAATCACCAAATTTCTAACTTTCACTAATTCAAGCCTAATTCTATCACGGACCTCTAAATCACATTCCGGGTGCGCTTCAAAGTCCAAAATCACCCAGCGAATCTAAAGGGTCCATCAGAAATCCAATCCGAGGTCAATTACTCAATAGTTAAGACTTGGTCAAACCTTCTATATTTAAAGCTTCTACTTGTGAATCATTCCCCCAAATCAATTGCGAATAACTTGAAAACCAAAATCGACGATTCACATAAGTCATAATACATCATACGGAGCTACTCATGCCATCAAAAATTGAGCGAAGCAAAAATGCTCAAATCGTTACATCCCCCCACCCCCACCCCCACTTAAACATATGTTCGTCTTCGAACGTGCCCATAGTTGTTTTCAAAACCATCAAACCGCCGCACAACCTAACCACACACATACCCCGAGGGTGATCCTGCATCACCCTATCCCATATAGCTTTGATAACACAACATGATTGAAATTTCCTAATTCAACTCGGCCCATAAGCCTTAGAATTCCATTTCTACATTGGATGTTCCTATAAGATCAGCATCTCGCATCCACACACCGCATGAGTCTGAACAAGCCGTATCAAACCATAGCCATAATCCAAATTGAAATCACATGATATATCACATAATTCAAACATTCATAGCGATAATTTCTAACCACAGTAGCTGCTTAAACATCCCAATGCTGGTAATACACCTCTTATCGAATGAAGCCCCATTACAACACCTTCATATACTGCAAATGATAAAAGAAACACACAGAAACCCATAACCATTTATCGGGTCAACAAGTGTTGTCTTCTCTTTGCACGAGACTAAAATCAGAATGTCGCTTAAATAATGACATAAGGTCATAAGGGTGAAAAACGTTCACCTAGTCTACTTTGTGAGCCAGATGTGAGTTAAATATGATTTTTTAGATCAAGGAACTCACATTTAGATATTTATGGTGTCTAAATATCATCTGTACAACATTCTTTATGAGATAAACACATACGCCCTTGGGAAAAGGGAGAAAATATTGTAGCACATGTTTCATACCACGTGTGCTAGTGTTGACCACTTGAGTTGCATAAGTCCATTCTCAACTTATTGTTGTGTGAGACCCAGAGCCTTTATGATGGCTTAAGATTTTGTACCCTCAGAGACTCCAATCAGATACTTGAGACTTAGTGTGATGGTAGCTATCTTAGTGTGTTTCCAAAAGACCATGTACACAGATTCGGTCTAGTGGAGAATATCTAGAAAACAGTCAAACTAATGTTAAGGTGATCATGAGAAGAGGAAGATCATTGATGCAATCTCATTTATTTTTATTCACTGGTGCACCAATTATAACTTATCAGTTATGATTGTGAATACAAGAAATAGTGATATATGAGATTTTGAGATTATATCAAATGTGATTTCATATAATCTAGGGTACTACATACTTTATGATCTACTTGTAGGTTTGCACTTGACGAGAGGCTATATACTTCTAACATTATGAGAATATGTGGTCGCACGGTCTACTTCCCTGTATGAATGATTGAGGAGATGAGTTGAGAATATGTTTCTCAGACTAGATGAGCACTCCCATTATGCGTGAGTGGGAGATGTAGGAAATATTGGGTCCACCCATATGGGGTTCTCTAAGACCCAATAGGATTATTAGCTAACCCTAATATTCCCTATAAAAGTACATTTACAGTGTACAACAAAAACACAGAAAAGCAGTATTATTCCACACGCTCTCTCTCTCTCAATCCAGACGAGGGTATAGATTGTGATATAGGGGGTTGCTCCGTCATAACGTGACAACCACCACCGACAAATGCTTTCAGTTGTGGTTCATTCGTTACTTCCGCTTTCGCTACGCGAACAAGTAAGTTCTTGTTTTACAATTTACGCACTATCTAATGTGTTTAGATTATCGCGTTATCCTTTAGTTTGTACATACACCATGATTCATTTTTCACTTTATCCTTCAAACACATTGCATCAATTATCTTAAAATTCAGAGAAAATAATCTATTCTTTGCCATATGCGCTTTAACAATTAGAATTCCACTTGAATCTCTAAGCCAAAGATGCATATTTTTCATGTGGATATCATATCACTTTTCAAGAAGTTGGCCCAAACTCAAAATATTACTTTACAGTTTTGGCACATAATAAACATCTTGAATTAACTTGGGGCTACCATTTTTACAGGAGATTATAATTGTACATATACTTTCGATTTTAATTTTTGAGGTATATCCAAAGGTCATATTACCTCTCACTATTTTATTTATCTCCACAAACTTCTCATTGCATCTACACATATGATTACTTGCGCCATTGTCCAAATACCATGAGCTACAATCATCCATATCTTCTTCCTTGAGTGCCAGCAATAATGTTGACTCCTCTTTTTCTTTCTTATTGTCAACAAGGTTATCGTTCTCTTCAACATTACTACGACATTCCCAACAGTAATGGCCAAATTTATAACAATTATAACACTCAAATTTTGATTTGTCATACCTTGCACCAATGGCACTTTTTGTCTCATTTTGATCTTTTCTTCGTGGGCCTGTAAAGTAGCTTCTAATTGCTCCGTCGTTATAGAGTCTAAATCTTTAGACTCCTCAATAGCACACACCACAAAATCAAATTTAGGTGTTAAGTGTGAAGGATCTTTTCAACCACGTGGACATCTTCTATGTCCTTCCCCTATCATCTTAATTTATTTACAACAGTCTTCACTTTTGGACAATAATTCAAAATGCATTCGGATTCTTTATTTTCTAAAACTTCAAAATCAACCCTTAGAATATGAAGTTTTTCTTTCTCTGAAGTTTTACCTTTCTTGCTTTATCAACTCCTTGGAGGAAATTTTATAAAATATCCAAAGCTTCCTTGAGGTGGTACTATCGGCCACCTTCTCAAACATGGCATCATCCAGACATTGGTGGATGAGCGCGAGGGCTTGTTAATCCTTCTTCCTTGTCTTTGCCAACATCTTTTCCACTTTGAGGCTGACCTTCCTCGTTATCGAGTTTTGCATACCCTCTGTCTACAATTTCCCATACATACTGGGAGCCAAGAATGGCTTTCATATGTAGACACCATTTCTCATAATTATCTTTGGTGAGACGGGAATATTGAAATGACAACCGACAATTATTCGCCATGGCTTTTATACCACATTATTGGAAAAAATAATAATCCCGCCCAGAAATAATAACACAAGAGAATAACAACGACACCAACTCTTTTAACGGGGTAAAATGCAATACTCGATCCATAGAACACTTAATTTGCACAGAACAATCCATTGATTGCACGAAAATTGAAGTCAATTCCCTCATTGATGAAAAACATACGTACGTGCAGGGCTGTGCATTTGGATCGGATATCTGAGAATCCCAACTGATCCGCTCAATTCGAATTTCGAATTTCGAATATTTGGATCGGATATGGATTATGTTTTCTAAAACTTCGGATATTCGGATCGGATTCGAATTGTATAATTTAAACCCAATCCGATCCAAAATCCAAAATTATTAGAACATGTATAAATACTAAACTTTAATTTTAGGTTAGGTCTTATTTCATCGAGCCTCTCTATCTCTTAGCTTTCTTCAAAGAGACTGTTGCTCTGTTCCGCTTATCTTCTCTGTGTTCTGACTATCGGCGGCGACCGGACAATGCCTCTTCCTTTATCGACTTGAATAACTCTATGAATTTAGCTTGCCTAACTTTCCAGCAGAGATCTTTTGTTATGAAATGGTCTAAAGTTGTTACTGAATAAAGTTCTAAGTCATGCTGGTATTATGCATTATGAGATCATTAATTGTCTTTTATGTTGCTAAGCCATGTGTTGAAAATTTGTATTCTGATGTTGATGCGAAATAGATGAAATGATGTGTGGTTAGAGAGGATGAAGAGAGTTGGCATTCCAGCCTTCCTTCTCCTTTCGAGGCAAATCCGAAAGAGAATCCGGTACTTCTTGGTCGTGAATATCTGAACTGGTTGTTTGGTGTTCACGAATTCTTGTTTAGTCAGTTCATACCATTCATATATAGTATTTTGATCTAAGATTTCAGTTCTTCCGTGTTTCTGTAGTAAAATATTCTTACATGGAGCTAAGGTCGAAAAATATGTTCCAATCTGATCCGATGTTAATTCGGATCGGATTCGGATTGCATTTTGTAGAATCCTAAATTCAAAATTTCAATTTGAAATGTGCTTAATCCAATTCGATCAATGCACAACCCTATGTATGTGGATCTTGAAAGTTAAACAATACGGATGTTAGTCAAAATTTAAAAAATGTATTGTATATTCAAAATATAAAAAATTAATTATAGTTATAATTTTATCCAATATAAAATATAATATTACAAGATATATTAGCAAAAAAAAAAAAAAAGGACGATCAGAATTTCGTGTTGAGTTATCTCATTAACAACTACTGAAAAGGAGGTTTTCGAATATATATGTATTTGCTAACTCAAGTAGGAATAATAGGATTCACACTTCAAAATCACGTACATGAGGCAATGCAAGCTGGAGAATTATTTGGTCAGTACGTTTAAGGTTGCATAGCCACA
>MDKJ01264044.1:0-13139 GCA_005239525.1 Nicotiana knightiana
TGACATCGGTTGCTTAGCCTTACGTCGCCCTTCCAAAGAATCTCAGGAAGGCGCCGCGTAATATACCTTTCGTGTCATGGCCTTCTCTTTCTCTAGATAAGTTGTTATTAAGAATTGCAATGAATCATTGGAAGATAGCCTAGGAAAAGAGAATCACTCGTCTGATAATTCTACTAAACATAAGCCATCTCCATAAAAGCAAGTCTACACGATTAAGACCTTGTCAAAAAGGCCTCCAGTCAAACCAGGATCAGTAAGTAAAATAGCAGATGTTCAGTGCAGAGTTGCAGAAGAGACACAAGAGAGTTGTTTAGCTTAAAAAAACAAAACATCTGAAGACATTTTAATGTGCTTGTCTAGCATCTTATTAAGGTTGAGTACATCAAAAGGGACGATATCAAATCCAGAATCTAAGAGCATGAATCAGGCGTATTACCATGCTATCATGAATCAGGTAACATGAATCATGCATATTACCCAACAATATTGCTCTTTCAAATTCTTTTCCAAATAGTCACCGGATTGTTAAGCAACAATAACAGTAATATCATCCAAATAGTTGGTTTCTTCATAAATTCAAACCAAGCTCATTACATACTAGAACAAAAAAGCATTTTCATTGCACTTCAGGGATAGAACATCTCTTTTGACATATGTACCAAAAAAGTAGAATAAAAATGTTAACTAGCTACAAGATCGAACATTAGTTCAAAAGATTCATCTACTAGCTACAATTAATCCAACATCTCAATTGTTATTCCATCTTCCAAGACGCGATTATTCCAACAAAACAACACAAAATACAAATAACAATCCACTGCTTGAATACTTTATTTTTCAACTTTTGTTCACTCTAACATCATGTACCAGCAAATTCTCAAGATCCGCCACCTTCTTCTTCAAAACTTCAAGATCCTCCCATTCCCAATAAGCACATTTTTCTCCATGTCCAAAAATCATAAAACAATTACTAAAAATTATTCATCATACCATTGCAAAAGAATCGGAAAAAGACATAAATAACATTACAAATCTATAACTTACATCCGATTTCGAGCACTTGAGAATCGTCTCCCAGCATTAAAGGGAGTCCAAGCCATCAAATGTGTAGCAACATCACCACAGTATCAAGTCTTTCTTGACCTAGAAGAGACAATTGAACTTCCAGACATTATTTTTAGTAGTAAAGGTGGAAAAGTATTATTTTGAAGAGAATAGATTATGAACCATTCAAAACCGTAGCAGCAGAAATTGAGAAAATTGATAAAGGGGTTTTTGATTTTTTGGGGACAAATAAACGAGGGTAAGGGGCTAATGACTGGTAACCAAGTCTATGTTGAAAAAGAATAGGTTAAATTAGTTTTTAGTGACCAGCCGTTTGGGTAAAGGGTATTTGTACTTCAGTTGAGTAACGACAAGGGTATGAAAAGGCCCAACTTTTAACGGAGGGTATATTTGCTTCTGATCATAAAATTTAGGGGTATTTTTGGACCATTTCCCTTCAAAGTATGCATACGTCTCCCTCCAAATATATTTGATAGTAATTTTGTTTGCTTCCAACAAATATTACGATCTATAAATAATACTTTGTATGGTTGCTTAGATGAGGAGAATTAATCTCCGTTTAAATTCAACATAATTTTATACTCCATATGTTTGGTCTTTTCATCTTCTCATACTCTATATAACAAGTTAATAATATATTTACTATTGATTACCGCATAACAATTACTTTATTATTAATTATCATATGAATATTTATTGTATTATAATCTTCTTCAAATGATTCCTTAGTTTATCTTTTGGTTACTTTACTTAAATTTATCTTAATTTAGCAATTTATAAAATATCTCATGTTACAAAAATGGAACACTTAAATCTTTTAGAGCATGTTTGGAAAGACATCTTGAAAATGAATTTGGGTGTAATTAAGTGTAATTACACAGTTTGGCATGTTCGTTTGCTCAAGTAATTACTTGGTCAGCATGAAATTTGATGTAATTGAAGAGGTGTAATTACACTCTCCAATTCTCAAGGCGGTATGAGAATTGGTGGTAATTATACTGTGTAATTACAAGCTTGCTTTTTAGTTTCTTTCTTTTATTTTAATTTATTTATTTTATAACTTTTTATTTCTATTATTTTAATTTTTTACTTTTTAATTTCTTTTAAAATTTTAAAATATTTTTTTATTTGTACATTATTTATCTTTTATTTCTCTATCTTTACTTCTTGTGATTCCATGTAATTGCTTATATATTATTTCTATTTTTTGAAACTACACCTCCTAGTATTAGAAAGGGAAAAGGACCAAAAATACTCCTCTACTATAAGAATTATTTATACCCTCTGTTATACTATTGGTTCATTATTGCCCCCGATGTTACAATATTAGTGCAAAAATACACTTCATCCGTTAAGGCCCTCCACCATGGCCAACACCATCCAACATGACCTAAGATTTTCTTGAGGTGGATGCCACATGACATGCCACCTCACCACTCCAACTCCATTTTATCCCCTCCCCTACTTCTTTTTCACCACCACCTTCCTCTTCATCCCACATTTCTTTAATATAAAATCCCAACAGATTTTGGGTGAATGAGCCTTTCTCCTGCTGAATCTTTAATTTCATTCATACCCTTCATATTCATACGGAATAACTAACATTTATCAGCATATTTTGTAACATCAGCTAATTAATGGTGAATGGGTTACATTTTTCTTTTCGACTGTCACCAACTATAGGTGCGCCTTTATGATTTTGGTGAAAATAAGAAAAGCTTAGTACATCATGTACATTTTGAAGACATTCCTTTAAGAATTTAATAAATTAAAAGGCTTTCATTAAAAACACACCAAAGTAATAGTTATTGGTGTAGTCGTGATAAATTAGTACATTCAAAGCCATTAATTAGGGAACCTTAGATTCACAAAGAAAAAACAATAATTTTGGTTAAACTTAAAAACACATTAGCAGACACGGCAATTGCATAAATAAGCCAAAATATACGTCTCAAATTCCTTCTAAAATTAGAGAATATCTATTATAGAAAAGAAAATTCAAGGAATGCAACTTTGCCGATTTGCTTCGTACTCTATAGGAGCAGTAATATTTAGCATGGGTGTCAAAGGAAAATGTATAGGTTGGTTTCTCCAAAACATGAGATACCCAATGGCTTTTGGGGAAGGGGAGATGGTGGTAGAAGAAGTTGGGGAGAAGGCGGGGAGGCGGCATGCCATGCCATGTGATATTCACCTCAACAAAATGTTAGGTCATATTGGATGGTGTTGGTCATGGTGGAGGACCTTAACGGATGAAGGATATTTTTGTATCAATTTTGTAAAGTCAGGGCAATAATGGATCAATAGTATAACAGAGGATATAAATAAATCTTTTCTACGGTAGATGGATACTTTTGACCCCTTTGTCTATTAGAAATAATGAGTCATTAACAAATTTGGCATATAATGAGTGAAGCAATTAAAATTGAATTTCGTTGTTCAATGTGGTTATAAACTTATTATGTTTCCTAATCTTAAGCTGTAGTGGAATTTACTATTATTATGTTTGAATTTGAGATATGTTAAACTATTTATTTTTTGAATTTTGAAATTGTGTTATATTCATGGTTCGAATTTACTTGTTTTAGTAGTATTGGCTCACATTGCATGTTGTTCATTTTTCATTAGAATTGATAGATTAGTTTTGTCAAACATTTGAATAATGATATGATATATATTTTTAAATATTAATTTATTTTATCACACATGAATTCCATGATTTTCTTACAAAACGTAGATTTTTAGTTTTTATAAGTGTATGTATATATATATATATATATACTAGTCTTTGATCACGTGCATTGCACGTGTATATCACGTGTTAAAAGTACAAAGTTCTAATATGGGAGGATATTTTTTATTTTTGTAGTTATTTGCAAATATTATTTTAATTATATGATCTTTTCATAAAAGATTCGTAAAAACAACATGGGAGATCTGGGAGATCGTAAGGATCATTTTCTTCTATTCAAACAAATTAGTTAAGAAAGACAAAAACTCTCTATCTCTCAGCCTAATTTAGTTGATTGGCTAAATTAAGTGTGCACACATAAATAAATAAAAACAAAGAAAGAGATGATATATAGATGGCTAAAAATTGTGGCAACCACTTTGCATTTATAATTGTCTCAAACTTATGTTTCTTTCTTGTCCATTTTCATCTTCTTTTTCCTAAATGTAGATTGTTCTATGCAACTGGTACATATAATTACTTGTGTAGTCAAACTATTCATATTAGTAAAGAATATGCAATAATACGAATTATATGAGCAACACACTTAGGAGAAAGAATCTTGACTTGAGAAAATAACATATCGAGTCGTGAATAACTAAAAAAGAATGAGTAGATATCCAATAGTTCATAATTATGGTTTAGTATGACAGAGGCTAAATTCTTCCAAAACAACATTTGTTTAAATGTCATCAGTTAATTAGTTCTACATCATATCACCATATACTACATTTTTTCTAGCAAATTAAATAAATTGGCTCAACTCCATATCAAGGCTCGAGAGCTGTAGTTAAGGATGAAGAAATTATTGCTTCCTTACCACCCTTGTTGATATAACAACAAGAAATTTGTTATCAAACACATTACTAACTCTAGTTTCTAATTTCAAGTTTTGTCTTTTACCAAATTATATCAAATTGCAAAAGAACTTTCACTCCAGTAAACTTAAAGAATTTTGATAACAAACATGAAAATTTATATTTCAGGGAGAGCTTTGTGACCATTTGTATTTCGATTTGTATTTTCTCAACTCAAAAGTTTCATGAATTCAGTTCATAATGTAATAAGTTACACAATTAATTAATTAATTAGGAATACTAAAAGTTTCACAAACTCGAAAGGTGCCAGATACATTTTATATTATTTAGTGCTTTTACATATCAATGTTGAAGAGATAATGTATTTTTAGGGAATCTAATTATGGTAGGAAGCATAAGGGACTCTAGTAACTTGAATGTCAGTTACCATGAAATGCTTATATTATATAATAGAAATAGACTCACGGTCATCGGTAATGAATTTAGCAGCAATAATTTTTCGAATATAATTGTTGTATTCATTACGTTACGCAATTTTTAACGTAGAATAGTAAATAAAATATTCAAGCTTGCATACACAATTTTGAAGAAGTCCAAAGGCCTTACTAAAAGTTGGCCATTTTAATGGGTCCCCATTATAGAATGATAATTTTTATTTATTTTTTATCTCAATTGAAATGTATATTTACCTCTTTGTGCATAAATATTGCTGGAATATTTCTTGAATTTAAGTATAAAATCGTCCCTCGGTCTTTGATGGGTAAATTTGTAAATTAACTTTTACTTAAGGTGTTCTCATTTATAATAATATGTATATATGTGTGTGTATATATATATATATATATATATATATATATATATATATATATATATTATTTTTAAAATATTAGTTATAAATATATGATTGTTAATTAATATATATTCACGAAAAAATATACATCTTAAATATCAAATTTAATATCATTTATATTTATAAAAATTTATAGGCATATATTTATTATATTAACTTTTAAGTTTTGATAATTACTTCATTTAAAATTTAATTTAACTGTATAATTACACTTGTGCAACCAAACAGTACACTTGTAATTATACTGTAATTACACTATGACAAACAAATAGGTTGTCGTAATTACACAATTGCGTAATTTCTAGGTTGTGTAATTACTGCCTTAATAATTACATCAATTCCAATTATCTGGTGACTTTCCAACAGACCCTTATTGTCATGCCACAATTCTAAAGGAGTAGTCGACCATAACAAAAGAGTTTTTTAACTAGTTTACTCATTTGTAGTTGGCAAATGAATAGGCAACCATAGTTCGATTGAAATATAATATCTATTTGTTGTCCTAGGGTGTTCATGGCTCGGTTTGGATCGGTTTTTTCCTAAAGAAAAATCAAACCAAGTAAGTCAGTTCTTAAAGTACTGGAACCGAACCAAACCGAACCAACTAAGTCAGTTTTTTATCGATTCGGTTTTTGTCGGTTTTTCGATTATTTCGGTTATTTGTTAATTTTTTTTCTTAAATATGAGACATACTCTACCAAAGACATATACATTTTCAATATAGCTCTATCAAATCAATTGCTCTTTGAGAAATCATTTATCAAGATATATTGATAATAATTGAATCAAATAGTGACGGATAATTTAAGTACTCAATTAAAATTTTTAACATGAATAAATCCTTTTACTTAGCGAAAGAAAATTACCATTCAAACTATAATGTAAAAGTAAATAATTAGATTATTATAATAGCAAAGGACTAGACTAAAAATATAAATGACTAGTACCTTAAAATTTTAGAAACTTTAAAAATATTCATATATATAGGTGTAATAATAAGTTTAAATAGCTATTTCTAAAGTCGGTTTGATTTGACTTTTTCGGTTATTTTTTGATTAAAACCAAAACCAGACCAAATTTGAATGGTTTTTAAAATTCAAAACCAAACCAAACCTAAAAAGTATTAGTTTTTTAGTGGGTTTGGTTCGGTTTCCAGTTTGGTTCGATTTTTCGGATTTTTATCAACACCCTAGTTGTCCCCTTAATAAATTTATTTTTCAATTTTTAAGTAATTGCAAAAAAAAAAAAATTAAAATTTGAAAAAGCTCTTTTCTTTTCTCTCTTTCTTTATACCCAAATTCCTACAAAATTCGAGTCCTAATTTACTCTTCTAGTACATCACCACTTGCGCCGCTGCTCCCAAACTTTATTCGACTGTAAGTATCTTTTTTATTTTCTCAACGATTTTTAACACTAAACGCTCAATTGTGACTTATGATTTGTCTGTGTCTGCTTCCACTAATCTTCTAAAACCCTCTTTCCTCTATGCATGAGCGGCTCCATAAAATTAGTGGTCTAAAGCCAAATTTTAATAAGAGACCTTATACTTTTTTCATTAGTACATACACACACACACATATATAGAAAAAAGTCAGTATTGCTATTTTTTCATACTTGTTATTTATAGTATAACATTCTTAAATGATAAAACGGTTAACTAATAGCATTATTTTTTATTTTAGTAAGAAGTAACTTAATAAATAAGATGTTAGACATGTATTTAAATATTGTACTTTTGGTAGTGCTGTAAAAAAAAATATATTTACTAATATGAAGATTTAAGTAATTTAATTCAAAGGTCTAAAATATTTTTAGTGTTAAAGAGTGGACAATCTTTCTTTTTTACGTCCAAGTTTTTTGTACTTCTTTTTATTTGCAGATTTAATATTGTCTAGCTTGAAATAAAATCATAAAATTCATTATTAAAAATTTTTGGGGACCTAAATCAAAGATTTATTAATCTCCCTACTTGAGACACATGTCCACCCCTGGCATTCTCAATCAAATTCTATAGAGTTTCAATTAAGATAAGATAACAATCAGTGAATATGTTATTTTAGTTATCAAATGTGAATGAAGCTGGTTGAACAACTCTATAAATATATGTTAATCATTAATCAGGATGGTTTAATGGAACCAATGACTTAAAACTAAAATATATAAAAATTCCCTGAAATTTATTTCATAAAATCTATTATATAATATTGCAACGAAAAAAAATCTATATGACTTTAATCTAGTGGCGAAAGAGCGACATATAATGTGGGTGGGCATAAAATCTAAAAAACCAAATTCCGAACTGAACCGTATTAATTTGGTATTTCACTTTCGGTTTTTTTGGTATTTTAGTTTATTTCGGTAGTTTAGTATAATATAGGATATTGAGTTTTTGATATTTCGATATACCAAAATACCGAAATATTTTAATCCAAGCCTAACTTTTTTTTTAAGCCCAATAACCTTAAACCCAGCCCTCAAAAATCCAAAACCCCTAATTCCCTAATTCCTTATCCTTAGCCTTAGTCGCTTAAAGGCAGACAAGAAAAGGAAAAGCTACGCCTCCGCCTACGGGCAGTATCAAAAAACCCCTTTCCCTTTCTATTTTCTAAGCTAGTCCAAAAAATTTAACTTTGCTTGGTTGCTGCGGCGGATTTACGAGTTACGACTCACGACTACAATAGCTTCACGACCTCGGTGACGGCGACTCCTCTCCTGGGCGATTGCTTGTTTGCTCATTGTTGACCTTCATTCAGGTTCATAACTTCTCCATTCTTCAGTGTTGATCTTCATTCATGCGAGCTATAATCACATTTCTGATTTAAGTTGCTTTTTAACTGAGCCGTTTGTTTCAATTTCTTTGTTCTTGTTGCTTACAACCTTGGTATGTATTGATACATGTCATTGATTAAACTGGAATTGGCAATCAAATTAGAATTTTCCTGATTAGGATGTTAAATTGTCTAGAAATGGTCATTGTGAAGGAGAAAAATCATTCATTGTCACTCTGTTTCTATCTTCTTGTTTGACATTTTCTTTCAAGTATGTCAACGATAATGCTAAAATTTATGTTTTATGACTTTTGCCCTTCTGAATTCAATTTCAGATCCTACCTTCAAATTCCTCTTTCCATTGTAATATTTGTTTTAGGCTCGTAATGCAGCCAGTGATGTTACCGGAAATAATTATTGATCAACTTTTGGAATAAGTTTGTAGTCTTGACATTTACATGGAATGATCCGAAACCGTACTGAATCGTACCGAAACAAACAAGAAAATACCGAACAGTACCAAACTACTTTGGTACAGTATTTGGTATGCATAATTGATATATCGAATACCGAAGTTCCGAACCGTAATTCATAAATACCGTACTGAAGTACCGAATGCCCACCCCTACTCTCCCCTATACAAAATATAGGAATAAGTAAAAATGGTAAAAGGGTTGAGCCTATTATCCATCGTGTTTTGAACCTTACGACACTTGTCTCGGAGATTTCTTAGTTAAAAAAGATGAGACACAAAAGAACTTGCTTTCTGATGTGTGGTTCAATTAAATGTGACAAAAATGAATAGCTAATTTAGAGAATTTGAGTTGAAATTAGAAAGCAAAATAGTAAAAAATATGAAAAAAGAAAGAAAGAAAAATAGAATTGATGAGAAGATAAATATATCATTTAATTTAGTGAGAGAAAAGTTTTATTCTATTAACTCATTAAATCCTACCTCGATCAAATTTAAAATATTTTATTATAAATTGTAGAAATATAAATTACATATATTATATACTGATATAGTAGTACTATACATTTTTTTGGCCTTAAATATTTGGGGGCCTAAGGCAAGGTGCCTTACCCTAGAGTCGCCCTTGCCTCTGTGCTGTTTTTTGGTTCAGAATGGACAACAGCAACAACGCCGCACCAGCTCAGCTGATGGCTGAGGCGGCTGCACAGTTACAGGAAGGCATCGGGTTGGTGCTAGGTAGATGGACTGCCCTTCAGATGGCTATCGAGAACGACTGGGGTGGCCGCGACTCTCGTGAAAAGTCCAGTCAGCTCAATCTCAACATATTTTCTGCCTTCACAAATTCCAAAGGTAATTCTGCATATGATTAATACTCCCTCTGTTTCAATTTATGTGTGTTAGTTTTATCTTGTGTTTTTAAACATGACATGTTATTCAGATTTTCATCAAGTGTAAAATGGAAATGTTGAAATTTAAAACTTACTAAATATTAAAAGAGGCAACTTTTTTGAATCAAACTAAAAAGAGAAGCAACACCTCAATTGAAATGGAGGGAGTTACATATTTAAGCCATTCTCAGCTGCTAATATCCCTTTGTTTTCTACTTATTTTATTTTATTTTATTTGATTAAAAATTTGTTTTTTTTATTGTTTTTGTGGGTTCCTCATTGTTTTTCATTATGTAGAAAAAGTATATATGGATGATATAGAGGAGATTCTAGATGAGTTCATGTTCTCTCTAAATACTGAAGTCAAGGATGGCAGTCTTAAGGAGGTACGGTGCCACTCCTTGCCTTGTAATCCTTAATTCTCTATCATCTTTGTTTGTTGTGTTAGGGCTACATAAAATATTCGTGGGAATGATTTCATAGACAATGAAATTAAGTGGAGCAGTTTTTATGCCTGTGTTTGGAAAACTTCAAACAAACTCCTCGTATGTGTTTTCTTTTGAAAAGTAAGCACTTCTAATTTTCCAGAAACTTAATCAGGCTTTGAAGTACATCTCATCCGATTTGAAATAATTCAACAAGTATATGCTCTGAAAGAGTAGGCTAATTAGCATTTCGGGTTCGGCCAAAACAGGAAGCTAGGAATATGGATTAGTTTTGTGAAAAAAAAAAGAATATTACATTAATAGTATATACTGATATAAGTTCAACTTGGAATTGATCGCATGACCAGCGTCCTCTTTAAAACCAATCTTTATTGCTGCCCCGGTGCTTTGTTTCATACAACCAAACTGTACATTTCAATTGGGAGTATCAAGGTGACTTAAGAACTATATCTTAAATTCAGTGCCCTTACCTCATTTAATTGATAAAAAATACGAGATAAACGTCCACAAAATATCATCATGTGTTATTAACTTTTTCTACCTGTAATAATAAAGCTTAGAAGGCTTAGTAATAACTTGCTACGGATATCTCATTGGAAGATATAAATGAATTATGGGAATCAATGGATAGTTGGTCCACAACTTGAAGAAGGATGTTTGTGGTACTTCGCCTCCGTACAGGCAGCCATTTCCCAGTTCTCCTTAGCTCTGTCCCATTCTCTCTTCTTCATTTTTCTGGGATGAGAATTTCTGTCCCATTCTCTTTGCTTCCATCCGCTAACCTTTGTTCAAGGAAGCATCAAGCGAACAAAAAAGATCAGGTTACGGGCAGTGGTTTTTTCTTTGCTATTTTCTTTTTGTTGTTGTTATCTTGAATTTTGACCAAACTGTTGTACTGTTCTGTTAGGGAGAAGTACAATTTTAGAATATAAGAACTAAAATGATAATTTACCTTTTCTAAATTATGTTGTTTACCGTGGTTAGAAAATTTATTGTTCGTGTAATCATGCATTTCTTCTGTAAGGGTTTGGAGTCAGATATGATGTATGCTTCCCTAACAAATAATATTGATGTTTTCTTTCAGGTAGCAGAAAAAATGATGTTTATGCATGAAGAGTGTCTGGAAGGCAATTTCAATTCAATCAAACTGCTAAGAGAAACAAATGTTGGAAGGAGACCTGCCACTTATGTCAGACAAGTAAGCATCCCCTTTGTTATAGGCAGTATATGTTTTTTCCTCTGTGATCGGTAGAAATTTTTTCTGTTGATAGTCACCTACTACTTTAATGTATCCTATCATATGCATTACAAAAAGTGATGAAGAAGAACTAGTATGTTGGATAAGTTACTTGTGTGTGGAAGTAATATAGGCCTTAATTCATATTTATTACAAATGATGCTTGGGTAAATCAGCTATTGGATAATGGTAACTGTATGAGATGAAGGTAATTATGCATGGTGTACTTTTGCTAATTGTTCCAAGGAAATAGGTACTCGAGAAGAATGAGAAGACCTAATATATTCAACCGTTTATAAGATAACAAGCATAAAGCTGGATTATCCCTTCGGGGATGCCGAATTGGTTTGGAGGGTGGTCATCCATACAGATGACCTGGGATCGATCCCCCTCAATGCCTTATGGGTCGAGTCTGTCGCACAGGGGTTGCCTAGTGCAGTTTACATTCCTTGTGTGGTTTGCAGGCTATTACACAGTGGGGGATTTATCCAGTGCGCACAGAATGCTCACCCAAAGGGCAAAGGTTGTAGCGGTTGCGGGTTTTCCTGGAAATTTCCAAAAATAAAGCATAAAGCTGGATTCCCCATTTTCCTAGCTGAAAATGGTTGGTGGGAGGTGCATGTAACTGAAACGTGCTGGTATATCAATTAATCAACCACTCTTCAATCCTAAATTAGCTAGGGTTCACTATATGAGTTCTTTTTGATAAGTATGGTAATCATTTTGTTCACTAAATGTAAAGCAACAGTAGGAAGATTCTGAATGTGTAGTGTACAAAAGAGGCAAAAACTCAATTCCTTATCTTATTCAGGATAAGGAGCTGAGAAATTGTAGCTGTGTCTACATCATATACATTAGCCTTTTGCACCACAAAATAAGCAAGTATGAACATCTGCATTTAAGTTAAGGACAGTCTTCCTTTTCCCTTCGAAGCGTCTTTGGTTTTTTCACTCGGTTTGTCAATATTATATTCTTGATCAAAAGAATCGTTGGTTTCTTTCACCAGCCAGCAAATGCATGTCCATTTTCCTTTGAAGTATCGTTGGTTAAGCCTCCGCTGTGGGCAATTAAAAGGATTGGAAATGATGCATGCTCTAGTCTATTCATAGTTTGTGTTTGAACTACTTGTTGCATGGAAACTTTATTGTAATATTTTTACTTATTATTTTATTAGTCTAGAGTTTTTCCCTGATGGCCGTATTCATGAATTCTACTTGAGTGATTCTTGAGGAATTCTATAAAATATCTTGAACTTCTATTATTTTTAGCAGCCCCAAACCGTTAAATTCCCCAGGTTGATGCTGTTGATATATTGACTAATATAAACCCCATGGGAAACATGCCCTAAATTGAAACTGTTGCTCTTGAATTTTGCCCCCCGTGATGCATCTTTTTTGTAATTGGAGAATGTTGTCCAGTGATAATTTGTTTTATTGCTTACTTTTGCAAAACTTTCCAGGATGCTAGTGATGACGACGACAGTAGTGATGACGGCAATGAGAACTTGAGTAACAATTCATCAGATATGGCAATTGATTCTGTGGGAACACAGTCAAATTTGGGCCAGGGTATGGTAGTTGATGAGCCTGCGATGAAGCAGCCAGCTGAAGTGGACGAGGACGGATGGATGAAAGTAGCTAGTAGGCGTAGAAGGAATTAAAGCACTACTACAGCCCATGGAGTATACAAAATTTCGTTCCCTAAACCTTAAAATGAAGAAAGCTTGGTATGTTGGTAAACAATTATTTTAATAGTTGTAATTATTGGCGACGGTTTTTTTGCTAGTTGTAACAATGAAATTTGTAGTTGAATTACTGGAGCCTCGTTGATGTTCCTTAATGCGCCTTACCTTTTTTTTGGGG